>LPNX011019813.1:886722-924262 GCA_001517045.1 Pseudotsuga menziesii
CTCAAACTCTTGTGACATTACTATCTTTACTTATTCATCTGAAACTAGATCCATTGTTCCGTTTTCATGTAATAACATCTTAATGGACAAGTTTAAAGATTTTAGGTACTTACCACGATATCCTTTGAAGAAGTACCGCTCAGCCTCACTGAAGCTTTTTCTCTGTTCAACTGCAAACTCTGTGACAAAGCCTTCTAGCACACTCGCGGCCTGAAGTCTCACCCGAAGTGATTCTAATGGGTTGGCCAAAGACTCAAGTGTCTTCGACCAGGTTTTGTGACATCCTATGCGCGCCTCGCAGCTCTTCTTAACCCGCGAGGTCTCTTTCTCTCTCTCTCTACGATGCACAGCTTCCTATAACTCGCGATGAGTCTAGCCCTTATCGCGTCGCCGCGCCCTGGACAATACGTAACTCTCTCTCCTACGCTTGATCCTCAACCTGCGGTATCGCACACCACAGCTCCTCTGATGGTGCAATATTGCCTCTCTGCGATATCCTATCGCTACGGCTCAGCGCACTTAGCGTTACTTGTGTTCAACTTACAGGACTCCACACACAAGGTTGTTTTACACTGCGACTCTTAACTATCTTGAGTGAAACTTAGACAAACTCTTATACCAAATACTTAAAGGCTTCAACTTGCATTTATCCTGTTAATATGCTACGAACTGAATAACACATACATACGTTTACTGTAAGCAAAGTTCATGTAATGAGTGATAGATATAACAAACAAATACAATCACATGAATCAATCACATAACGCTCTGGTTTTACGTGGTTCACTTCCAGGGTAGAATCTACATCCATAGAACTGTGTTTCTTTATTATAACTTGAGAGAGGTACACAGTTCTGCTACACCGCATATGCAGCTAGAGATCTTCTGGGTAACTCCGCACTCACTGCCTGGAGCCCTTATCTCCTAGATCTCTTCTCTATCTCTATATTGCCTTCTTACAATATACTCTCACTCTCTCTCTCTCTGCCAATCCCTGCAGATTGTTACAATACAAAATAACAGTGAGCTAACAGACTCAATAGCTAACTAGCAAAACTAGCTACAGGTTATCCGACTAGCTAACCTTTTACAATACAAAATATATCCCTTTATAGGTGGCCCGAAGGTCTCGCCTTTACAACACTATGGGCCTGTCCCAACAATAACCCAAAAACCCTAACTAGTGACAGTCAACATATATGTACTTGGGGTAGCCGCTTTCCGTCACACCACTGCACTCTGCAGTCTTCCATGCTTCCCGGCGCTGACCATGGGTACTATGCATCGCTTTCGTCTTCTGTCCTTTGCCTTCAATACCTCGGCCTCGTTGCTCCTTTTCCTTTATGAGGGTAGCTGAGCCCTCCTGTCTTCCGCCGCTACCTTCAATGTAGTGGGTGAGCTTTCTCCTCTCAGTCGCTCAGGTATTGTCGTCTTCCTTGACTTCTTTGTCCCAACAGTCACGGTTTTCGGCTCTGCTCTGCAGCTAGAAACATGCTACGACATCGTAGCTTTACCTTATCTCTTCGTCTTCGGCAAAAACTTGTCTATCCGCCAAAATGGCAGCTTCTTCTGTAGCTGTGGGACTCTGCTCCAACAAAATGAAACTAACTCATGGGAAAGGGATCATAGCTGTAAAACCCGAAAGATAACTGCAAGGGGAAATACTGGGGGAGGTAATTGGACTAATGAAATCCAAGTGATTCAAGGGAGAATCATTGCAAAGTACTCTGAACAAAGATGACCCAATGGGGGAAAGCTTCCATAGTATGAGATCATATGTGGTGGCACCTAGAGACACCATTTGGGCCTTCTTCATAGTTTAAGGAGCACGAAGAAGGGATAGAAGTAAGCTCGATATGATACGATCTTGTGGATTTTTAGCAAGCCTGAGAAGGTAAATGCTTGATGATGTTTTCATTTTTATAGAGTCCAAAAATAGGAAGAAGAGTCCAGTAAGGTCTCTTTTTTGTAAATAGTCACCTAATCCCGGAAAAGGATAAAAGTATACAAAGGAGAGCTCTCCCAACTGAAGGGGTAGATAGACTTCTTAACTGTATGTAGTCCATCCAAGCCGAAAAAGCCTTAAACCTATATTGACTGGATGATCATTCAAATACTTTTACAAACATGAACGAAACCAAGTTTTCTCACCGATCTTTTCTTGATGAGAGGGTTGGAAAAGAGATTAAAGACAACCCATAATGAGATTTTTTGTAAGTTACGGTCCAAATATCTGACAAAGCATAAAATGATACAAAGGGAAATGTTCCTAGTTGGAAGGTGATAGGGTGGTCATTTTCTTTTAATAGTCTACGTAGTCTAAAAAGGGATATAAACAAGGCCACATAGACGCCCTTTCAAATACTTTAACAAGCGTGAAAGGATGCAAGCGTGCTCGACAATCTTTTCATTCTTTTAGGAGTCAGAAAAGAGCTTAATAGAAACTCCGTAATGGTCAGTCAAGCAAGGAGGAAGTGTTCGATGTATGTAAAGAGGTTATGTTGTAAACATGACTGATAGGAATAACAGTGGAACACTGATGGGGCCTCCTTGGGGGACGATGGATGGCGGTAAAATAAGGCCAGCTGTGTAGTATGGATGGAGTGGATGGCTCATGAACATGACAATACGTGCATGGTGTTATTCATGTGGTGGCATGAAAATCGATGTGACTATGGGAAATGCCGTGAAGAAAGTAGGGAGGGAGTCAATCTAGTACAGGTTGTATCTTCACCTGGGAGCTTTTTTGATAGCGGCGGCAACTTCCTATCCTCATAGAGGACCATCTATACATGGGCAAGGACTACCTGGGATATCTGTAGATGCCTTGATCTTCAGTACAGTTTTGGGACCTGACGACATGCTAGTAGAGTGGTAGCTAAATCATACATGTGATAGATACTAACAACATATTGTGTGCATGTGTAGACGTGGGACTGCACCCTCCAGTGATGTAGGGGTAGGGTGGATGGGTTAGACCCACTTGCTCATGGGCACAGGAGGCGGTGGAGTGCTACAATGGACTCACTATGGCTAGATGTGGAGATACTACTAGAGGGGGTCACTAACTCGTGGTAACAATGATGTAAAAGAAGAAAGAGAAACTATGACACAAAAGTACTCATGGTGAGCGACTTCAGGCATATAACCTCTTGAGGCAGAGCCAACAAGGAGATTCCCCCTTGTCGATACATTGATGGATGACATATGGGCCATACCACATGGAATCAAACTTCTCTTTCCCTAGCTTATCATTGGCTTGGCCATAGATGAGGACTAGGTCCTCCTTGCTAAAGGTGCATAGATGGACGTGGGAGTCAAAATGGGACTTCGACCGAGTCTTGGTTGCTTCGATCATTTGGAGAGCAACATGATAGTCCTCATTGGTCTGTTTAGGCACAAGTAGGCGTTGTTCTAACGATGAAGTATCATGTATAAGTTCAACGGCAATCCAGAGCGACAGAATCTGGCATTAAATGGGAAGAATCGATTCCACACCATGGACTAAGTGAAATGGGGTAAAACCAAGGGTGGTTTTAAGAATCTCTCCGTTGTCGTGAAAGTGGTGTCACGATAGATCAGGGGGATCTTCCACGGTTGAGGACAAGAAAGGACTACTGGAAGTAGGGATCATGTAAATGGTGTTATTGGTATCTGAGGAAGAAATTGAAGGGTGAATCTCCTCAGGGACATTAACGTGGAACTTGTGGGAATGCGTGCGAAGGTCACTAAGGAGCGACCAATACTCAAGCAAGTTTGGGAAATGGTGTGAATAATGACCATATATGCCACAAATTGCACATTGATGGTTGGTTCGCAAAAACTTATTTTTCACCGCAGGTAAGGCTGGAACGTTGACCACTAGAAGGTTGTCAGTCTCGGCTACAGTGCACATGTGGTTGCGAAGGAGAGGTAAATTGAGACAATTTTGTGTCACAGGGCTTTAGACATCGCATAAAGCACATGTAGGAGAAGGACGTGGTTCTGTTGTCGCTTTGGTTTCCTTTCCCCCAACCTTCTTCTTCGGAGGAGGGGTAGGAGTAGGGACATGAGTAGTCATTGGTGTACCAAGAGGTGGGTGAGACATGATCTCAATAGGTTGGACGGGATTCAGCACAACCTGCAGAGTCAAGGGCAAGGTAGATGGATTGAGGTACCACATAGGAATACCCAAAGGGAAACCAAGTAGGTTGAGAGTATCCATGATGAGCTTACTCAGGATGTCAGATGGTGAAAAGAGGAAGGGAATCATTTGGACATGGAGTGAACCCCAATAATTCCCTGACGTCTGTGGTTGGAGTTGCGACTAAGATTTCAAGGAGGTTGGAACGCTACCAGATGTGATAGTGCAAAAAAATGATATATCAGTCGGTGAAGGAGGAGGTGGTAAGGACAAAATGGTGTTCGTTATAGGAGCATTGGCAAACAAGCCTAAGCCAACAGTAAACAAGGATGGTACGGAAATGTTGTCGATGGTAGTGTTGATAGTGGGAAGGAAGTGTTCTGGTGTGGCTGACCCATTTGGATCATAGTACATCAGCTGGTTGATAATCACGATATTCCCATCACGAGGGAACACCAAGCCTTGAATGACAGTAGAGGAAACGACTAACATTGCATACATATAACTATGCCATAGGAGGAGGTTGTAATCGAGTTAGGCGTTGACAGACTCAATGTCAATCAACACTGTCTTTCTGGCTAACTCAACAGGGACATTCGTTAGAATGCCTTGGGGTTGAGCAGAGTGGCCATCATTGGCATGAAGGGTGGTGGAAGAAGGTTGAAGGGGATCCAGGTTTATGCGAAACAAATTTTGACATAACACATGTGGACACCCCCTCATCAATGATGCATCGATGAATAACCAAATTTCAAATCATGACTGGAACTTGGGAGGAAACGGATTATGGCATCCGAGGTTCTCCTTGATCTAAGTCAAAGGTGATGAACCTGGAATCAAAGGGATCGATGGCACCTAACTCAAATAACAACGCTTTACATTGCAAAGGACAAGTTTTGAGAAATTCCAAAGTAGACATGGCTGTGGGCGACTGGGCCAAGTCATCAACAATATTGTAGTTGAGCACAGCTCTTGTAATGGCATTGTTCATGGTGTGACTCAAAGGGAATCGCGGGATGATAACGTAATAAGGTGGTGGACACCAGGATCAACGGGTTGAGCCGCATAAGTGGTTGTGGGATTTTGAGGGACCAAGGGCTGGGTCGAAACCATTCCTTGGTGTGGTTGAAGGTTTTGGAGCACCATAGTTGGAGGACCTAGTAGTAGTGGGTTTGGCTGAGTTGGAGTAGCCCCATTGGGGTCATGTTTATTGTCATTTTGGAGTAAATGGTGGACGCTGATGGGTGTAATGTCTATAAGTGTTACAAATGGCGCATAGATGGTTAGTCCACAACTGTAGGTTCTTCCCTAGTCGAGCGGGGTGTTGGGGGTTTGTGCAGGGGGTTTGGCGTCATTATTACTCAGAGGGTTGGATTGCTGGCCACATCCTTGAGTCTGGTTATTACCTAGATTCCTACCTCTCTTATTCCTTCATTTCTCTTGTTGGTTATTGGGGGCGGGTTGGGTAGGGAGGTTCTGCTATGCATAGACCTATCCTGTAGGAGCATGAGGAGTCGGGTTAGAGACGGAGTAGGTTTCACATGTGGTTGACAATAGGCAGGAGAAACTAGTGGGGCTGCAAAACTATCCATCTGACCATTACACAAGTGTGTTGAACAAGTCGGTCTGTGGACGTGAGGGGATGATGCGGGAGGCACATAAGAAGGCGTGGCTCCAGACTGAGCCGTTATGTGTGAATAGTCAGGGGCGTAACCAAGTTGGAAAACACTAGGGGTGTGACCAAAATGGGGTGGCATCACAGAAGAGGCCGAATAAAAGTGAGGATGCTGTGTAACAAAACCGTTGACTCCATCAATAACATGGGATGCCCCCTGACGTATCTCGACGCGAGGAGCCGACACTAGTAGCGTTGGGTATAATGGTATATAAGTAACCCGATTGGGCATATATAAGATCAAATTGTTAACCCTTAAGGATGGCTTCCTCCTCGATTTGCAGGCGCTTAGATGTAATGCCTTTGGCTATGAGGGGGAGTAAGGTTTTAAGGAACCGATCTAGGAAAACCACATCATCTAACTGGATCTTACACAGGCTATGATGACGACGCCATTCATCAATATGATCTATGATATGGGTGGATGTGTTTTGTCGACAAAATAATAATATTTCCACCCCCTCATCATAACAGACGGGTAATTGGAAGTATTGAAGGAACATTGGGGCTAACGAGGAAAAGTAGGGGTAGGTGGCATGAGGTAGCTCGATATACCACTTGGCCGCAACACTAGTGAGTGTGCGCTGGAACAACCTCAACCAGATGAAATTATTAACTATGTTGTTAGATGAACACCACAAGTGAAATGACATAATATGGTTTTGGGGGTCTTTCCCGCCTTATCCTCGAACTTAGGGATGTCTAAGGGAAGTTTGGTAGGCATAGGAGGCCATTGTGGGTTATGACGAATGGGGTAATTGGTGAACTGTGCCAAATTAGGAAGGTTAAGGATAGCCATAAAAGGTAGACTAGAACCGAGAGTGGATCGGGAAGGGTCAACAATGGTGCCAACGGCAACAGGAATGTAGTTCCCATGTGCAACTGGAAAGAATGACAACTAGGCTACCTCATTCATGACACGTCCTGTTGGTTTCCTGGTGACTAAGCTCTTTGGTGCCCGATCCTCGGCTAGGTGATGCGAGGACGACCATGAAGGGATAGCCTTCAGTGCAAGATGGAGTGCGGTATTCCACCTTGGCTTACTTCTGCAGAGCAGGGGCCTCCCGGCAAAGAAGCCTTAACCATGTCAACAAGTACAAGAGGATTTTGGTCCCCTAATGGACAACAACTATGTCTCAAGATGTGAGTGACAAAGGGGTGTTGTTTGGATGCCTATCGCCAATGTCCTAACTTAGCTACAAGATTTTTTTATCCTTAAGTGAGGTTACAAATGTTGGTTGTATTAAGTTATTTTTTAAGGCTAGCTTGGGGTCATGAATCAAGCGCTTTTATCGTTAGGGTGTGAAATGTGTGCAAATGGTGTGTATAAACCCCAACAATACTACGACGAAGATTGAACGATCTCACTGTCGGGATGTAATAAAATAAAATGCAAATAAATAACAGTAAATGACAGTAAAAATCATGCAAATATCACAATGAATTCTTTAAGAACATAAAATAAACACAAGTAAATGAACGTCTAAGGAAGTTACCAAGGTGTAGGAAACACACAGGGGGTATCGAATACGAATCTCAACTCAATAGGCTCACATATAAGGCAAAGAGGACCTCAACACAAATGAAGGGGATGTAATGGTTCGAATCTGGACAGAAATAGGCCAGGAAGGGGTAAAACACAGATAGGGGGTTTGAAACAAGGATCTCAAGCACCGAAAATGATTGAAAAACTATAGGTTGCATCTATTGGTGGAACAAGCATGATCACGGTCACACAAAACTAGGGAAAAGTGGCAATCAGACAAAAAACAATCGACAGACTCAGATCATGCAAAATAGAGGATTAAGTGTGACAAGTCACACAAAATCGAGTCACAGTAGGGACCGCAAAATAGAGGATTAAGTGTGACAAGTCACACAAAATCGAGTCACAGTAGGGACCGGGGTTGCTCTGGAAGCCGAGACAACCGCGATATGGATTTCTGGGCCAGCTCACACTTATCGAGGAAAAAGGCACGACTTGAGTCGCACTTATCGGGCATAAAGGTGCGATTGGGTCACAACTTTCGGTCGAACAAGTGTGACTCAACCGTAACTGGAAATATTTTGAAAAATGGATGTCGGCTAGGGTCGGGGGGCAGGCACTAAGGCAATACTGGTTCGGATCTTCTGCGAGGGGGTCAGATCTGTGATGGCTGAAGGCAACAAATGAGAACAAACAAATAGAAAAACCTGCAAAAACAAAGATCCGTATGGATCGATCGAGTGGAGTTGCCAAAATTGTAGTGGGGATTTATCCCCTACTACGTGGAAAAGCACCAACCCTAGATAATGCAGATCATAGGGTAGAGTTCAATAATATTAATAGGAAGCGAAACAACAATAACAATATTTTTTAGGTTTTTCAAATATATAATACTAAGTAATGAAAAATAAGAACAAAAGATACCTTTTTCTGAAATGTGGGCCACTGTAGCCATCCTTGAAATGGTCCCGCAACTCCACTGTTTGGGTCTCCAGTCTCTTCCATGAATAGTTGTCAATGGGGGAATGGATCCAAATAGGTACGTAGTGAACTCAACATACATTGTGGGGAATGGCATGGCAAGATATGAGAATAATGGAAGGAAAGTGTATAGTGTGACTTAGAGCAAATGGCCAAAAGAGTGTTTCGGGAATGGCCAAAAAGTGACTCAAAAGTGTTTTGGGGGAGGCCTTCACAATGTATTTATAGGATGGTCCAAGTATTTTTGACCCATGGTATTTTATTATCCATGGTTTTTTGACCCATTCTCATTTTTAAGGTTTTTAACCCTTTTTTGGAGATAGTGGGGATAAATCACAATAAATGCTCATCTTCCCTTCATTTATGGGGAAGGAATAATGATGTTTTGGACCATATTTAGTGGAAATACAATTGCGAAAGTCAAAATGAAGGAAATAATGGTGGGAATATGATGTATGATTATGGTTTAGACCATAGAGAGCTAGGTGAACATTTTTTGGTGTTAACAGATTGCCCCCTGATGTGTGAGGCCAGGAGCTCATCATATGGCTAATAAACATCATAGTATCATGGGAAAATGGTGACAACGGTGGAGAGAATGGAGAGGGCTGTGTATTTTCCTTGTTTGAACTACGGTGGCTTAATATCATTCCCAACCATTATATTGGTCCTTGGTACTACTGGATAAAAAAGTTGGTTAGCAGGACTTCCTTGTCCACTATTCACACAATTACTATTAGTTGTATTGAAAAACCCACTAGGAGATGAGTTTCTGGACCTTACCTTTGGTAAGATCAACCCCCAGCAACAATGTACCCATGCCTCCGGGCACTACTCAAAACTCAGGAAAAACTCCAAGTCCCACGTCGATTTGTCTGACGTGCCAGAAATAGTCTAGTAGTAGATCAACATATGTAGGAAGGCGGCCCAGGATGGTGGGCAACGACATGAAACTACTCTTGTTCCATAGAAATGGGATCGATGATCCCGAGCAATATTGGTTTTTATGTGAAGTAGTGTGGACTGTTAGACATGCCATTGATGATGATATAAAGAAAGGACGATGATATAAAGAAAGGACAATTATTGACTACTCTGAGGGGTCGCTCGCTTGACTGGTTTATGAAGTTTATCCAAGTTCCTCAGGGGGCTTCGATGAAGACATTGGATGAGATCCGGACGAGACTAACCGAGGAATTCAGAGAACCAAATTCAAAAGCACAATACATTATGGAGCTGAAGGAAATCAAGCAATTTCATAATGAGACCGTTTGGTATTTTGATCATAGGTTCAAGACACTGATGGCAAGAGTAAAATTTTCCATGAGTGATGCCCAACATAAAGAATGGTTTATTGCAGCATTGGTTTCTCATATCCGACAAACACTGATGCAACAAAAGATAGCAACGCAGAGCGAAGCCCTGGAGATTGCGATGAAGCTCGAAGCTTCACCTATCAGGGAGAGTGCAATTGGGATGAATCAAATTAAGGCCCAGCTAGCGAACCTCACACTCCAACTACAAGATATCAAGAAATATAAGGAGGAACGCATAGATCTTTGGTGTACTCGGTGTCACCCAGATGGCCACACCAAAGATAGTTGCCCCGACTTCAGGAACTATCTGTTAGTTGGAGCTCCGAACCTGTTAGGTAGCGGTGGTGTGCCATGGTGTCACATATGCCAAGTCTACAGACATCGACTTGAGGAATGTAGCTATATGCAAAAGATGGTTTCGAAACCTACCAATTTATATTGTTCATTCTGTTGCTTAGTCGGGCATGAGGATAGAGACTGTCAGGCATACGATCTTCTTCAGGATAGAACATATGATTCGTACTTCATGAAGGGCGAAGGTCACACCATTGTGCAACAACCACATCCACAACCTTAGATGGTAAGTTCTCAACCGCAACCACAGTACACACTGCCGCCGCTGATGCAATTTATGGCACCACATCCGCAGCCGCAGTTTGCGCCACCACCACAGTTCGCACCAAAATAGCCATATAATCAAATGCTGATGGCTCAGGTGCAACCACAATACGTTCAAGCAGTGCACTTTGTTCAACAACAACCTAATCCCTCACCACAACAGGTAGCTCAACCGTAGTACTCGCACCAAGGAGGATTCCAAGGCAGAGGAGGAGGCTTTGGATAAGGAGGGGGGTGAGGTCGCGCATCTGCCCAATGTTATAATTATGGAGTATTTGGGCATTATTAGAGAGACTTCCCACACGTAGTGCTTATGTACGTAATGTGTAGTGATTGATCATACCATGGAGAACTGCCCGCAGTTAATCACAAGATGGAAAACCAGGAACGTTTCGTAGTTGCAAAATTAAGCCCAGTTGTAGACTCAGAATCAACTACTAGCCCAGAATAATTTATAGATCCAGGCCCAGAACCAAGTTCCACTCTAGAATTAGACTATGAATCAGCCGATGAACCCACCAGTAAACCAAAATTCACCACTAGCTCGGACTCCGTCGATGAGCCAGACTCAAGGTCCTACAGTTGCGACGATTTCAATAGAGCTCAGAACGCAGGATGTCAACGTTGCCATTGTCACTCGCGGAGGTCCGACGATAGGAGATGATGGACCATGACCACAAGTTAGACTAGCTTAGAAGAAGAAAGCGACGCTTGATATCGCAACTAAAAAAGAAACGTTTTGTGAAACTTGAGATGTGATCGGACGAAATCTTGCTAAGTCACATGTCCCCTGTGCAGTTGCGATTGGCAAACCAAGATAAGCTGCAACCAATTGGATGGGTAATGAACATGCTTGTAGATGTTGAAGGTATGAGAACACATGCTGACTTTGATGTGATTGAATTCGTTAATGGGAAGTCTCCTATCCCGCGCTACTGGGGCTTGGATGGGATAATGACAATATGGCCTTGATTAATTTTAAGAAGCGAATGATGACATTCGAGAACCAGGATATTCGAGTCATCGCACCCATGGATCCAAACGAGGGCCGGAGATAGATTGAACCTGTGAAGTTTGAAGTTTTCAAGGGGTGGGATCATGCCTACAACATCTCTCAAGACTATATCCACCCGACTACCGATGGAGACCTTGGGTAGCGTAGTGATAGCTCCGCATCCTCTGATTCCGATGATGCGCTCGAAAATGGGCAAAACCACATGCATGAGATATCCTTTAGAAAGTGTGGTTTGATTACACAATCTTTGCATCACGTTGCGACTGAAATGGTTGTATTTCCAAGATATGAAGGGTTACCCAAGTTGTCTGCATTCTTAGAAATATTTGAAGAAAGAGTCTCAGAGCCACAACGACTGTTAGCACTGGAGGAAGCACTGAAGGATACTCCTGCCCGCTAGTGTGCAACTCATAAGAAATCAATGACTGGATGGACGCAGTGTCGCAGGCTGATGACAGTTCGTTTTGGTACCGCAGAAGTGTACCACACTTGGAAGTACGATGGGCAGAATGACCCTAACAACCATTTGGTTGAGTGTCAAACACTATGGGCAACACGACCAAGGGATGAATGGGTCCATGCCTTTATTCATACCTTGGATGAAATACCGAGGTCCTGGTATGTATCTGCAGAGTTGCGCAGAGAAATAACTACCTGGGGGGAGTTGACAGTTTGTTTTTCCCACACTTTTAGTTTTGCAAATGCCAATCCTGATGTCCACAATGCACTTCAGATTATTTGGGATGTAGTCTTGAAAGTTTTGCAAGTCACATATCCTATGGATTCACATGCACATTGCCACATGCAATCAATGATGGAATGCTATAACGTGTCTAGCAAGCCGAAGGATGATGATGAGTTGCAAAATATTAATATTCCAGAGACTGAAGGGAGTCGAGATGTCATAGCACCGGATGTGCCGACGGATCCCATGATTTAGCTGCTGAAGATTAAGAAAGTAAACATTGGGACGGAAGAGAATCCAAAGTTCACAAATGTTGGGGACTACTGGGATGAGGAGACCATGGCCAAGATCAAATATCTCCTGCATGAGTTTCAAGATCTGTTTTCGACAAAATTCTCAGAGATGAAAGGGATATTGGGTGACTTAGGGGAAATGAAAATCGCACTAATGGCAAATTCTAATCCAATGTGACAGAGACCATATCGCTTGAATTTGCGATACAAAGACAGAGTCAAAGATGAGCTTGATTATAGGTTGGACGCTGGAATCATCGAACCTGTCGAAGAGTTAGAATGGATCAGTCCTATGGTGGTATAAGACAAGAAAACTGGTGAATTTTGGATCTGCATCGACCTCAAAAAACTAAATGATGCTTGTATGCACGACCCATTTCCAACATCATTCACTGATGAGGTACTGGAGGGAGTAGGTGGCCAAGAAATGTACTCTTTTACAGATGGGTTTTTGGGTTATCACCAGATCAGAATCGCTAAGGAGGATCGACATAAAATAACATTCGTCACTGAATTGGGATGTTTTCAATATACAGTGATGCCTTTTGGATTGAAGAATGCCCCCATGGTATTCTCTCATGTTGTTGTTGTTGTCTTCAAGGATTTCATTCTAAAGTTCTTATAGGTTTACATGGATGATTGGATGTTGTACGGTCTAATCAAGGATCATTTGGCCAACCTTTGACTGTGTTGGAAAGGTGTCGACAACATCAGATCGCGCTGAACTCCAAAAAGTGCATTTTTTGTGCCCCATTCAGCATACTATTAGGTCATATTATGTGCAAGCAAGGGTTACTAGTCGAACCTGTGAAGATAGCTCTGATATTGAGTTTGCCCCCATCGACCAATGTGAAGATGCTTTGGGCAAAGTTGGGGCACACGGGATATTATCACAAATTTATCAGAGGCTATGCTGCGATCACTACCCCTATGGAGAAATTATTGAAGAAAGATGTGGTATTTGAATGGAGTCTCGAGTGTTAGAGTAGCTTTGACACACTGAAGGCCAAGATGGCTTCGGCACCAATACTTGTATTTCCAGATTGGAACAGGGAGTTCCACGTTCATGTTGATGCATCTTCTGTTGCGCTAGGGGTAGTACTCATGCAACCAGGTGGCGATGACTTGGATCACCCTATTTCTTTTGCGAGTCAGAATTTATCATTCATAGAAAATAATTATACAACCACAGAGTGCGAGGGATTAGCGATGGTTTATGCGCTGCAGAAATTCTGACATTATCTTCTAGGAGGTCACTTCAAGATGTTTACTAACCATTTAACTTTGAAGTATCTGGTCAATAAGACTGTGTTGGGGGGGAAGATATGCAGATGGCTACTACTCTTTTAATAGTTTGATTTTGAGATCATTGTGAAGACGGGTCGCTTGAATACTGGCCCTGATCATTTATCCAGAATTGAGACAGGTGAGGAACCTACTAACATTGAAGATGGACTGCTTGATGTGTAGCTGTTTCGCGTTGAAATGGTAGATGACCATTATGCTCTGATAATCCAGTTCTTGGTGACCGCAGTCGCACCAGAAGAACTTTCCATAAGTCAAAAGAAGCAGTTGGTGGTTAAAGCTTCCGACTTTCAGTTGGTTGCTAGCCACTTGTATAAGATGGGACATGATGAAATTTTGTAGTGATGTGTCCTCCCACATGAACAAGAGCAGATTTTAGAAGAGGTGCATGCCGGAGTAGCTGGGGGGACACTATGGAGGATGAGCTACCACGTGAAATGTGCTTCGCGTAGGACTTTGGTGGCCCACTCTTCATAATGATGTGAAATATTATGCGTGGAGTTGCGATATCTGTCAATGCATTGGAAAACCATCGCAACGAGACAAGATGCTGCTAGTACCCTAGGTAACATTGCAACCTTTTGATAAATGGGCGGTAGACTTTGTGGGTCTGATCAACCCACCTAGGAGAAGAACCGGTGCGTGCTACATAATCACTGTGATAGACTATCTGACAAGATGGGAAGAGGCTACACCAGTTGTGGACTGCACTTCTGCGACGACAGCCAGATTCCTATTTGAGAATATTGTGACACAGTTTGGGTGCCCGAGAATCTTAATGAGTGACCAGGGTAGTCATTTTATCAACCACACAATATGAGTGCTGACTGAAGAATTGCAGGTTCAACACAAGAAAAGTACACCATACCATCCGCAGGCGAGTGGAACTGTGGAGGCATTCAACAAAATATTGGAGCACACACTTACCAAGGTATGTAACACTAACCGAGATGATTGGGATCTGAATATTTCCGCAGTGCTGTGGGCCTATCGCACCACATGCAAGAGATTAACGAGGCAAACACCGTTCAAATTGGTATATGGGAAAGAGGTAGTTATGCCTATGGAATACATCGTTCCGAGTCTATGCATTGCTGTTGCGACCAGAATGGACGATGATGCTGCTCTAGAGGAGCGCATAGTGCAACTGATACAACTTGACGAAGACCATTTCATTGTGTGTTTCCACCAGCATGTTGAGAAAGACTGATAGAAGGCGTGGCATGATTTCCACATAAAGAACAAACAATTTCAGCAAGGAGATTTGGTGCTGCTATACTACAACAAGTTCTTGAAGCATCCGGTTAAGCTACAAATGCATTGGCTTGGCCCATATCTTTTCAATTCTATTACCTCTGCAGGTGCAATTCAATTACAGTAGTTAGATAGCGCGGTAATGCCAAAGCTCGTGAATGGAAGCTACTTGAAGCCCTATTGGATGGGGGAAGGACCACACAATGCCCGAGGTAGCGCGCATGAAGAAAAAGGGGCGAACAAGAAAGAAAGAAAATATAGGTAGAGGTAGGGTAGATAGAAAGTGGAAGGGTGCACCAGAAGGGGTTGCGCAAGAGTAGGAGTCATTAGTGCAGTTAGAAGGATCTGTTGCAATAGTTGAAAAGTTGCGATAGAGTCAAAATCAGTAGTAGATATAGAGTAGGTAATATAATTAACCAGATAGAACTACACACTGCTTGAGCTGCCGCACAAAGAAGGGGAAGGATAGATAGAAAGAAGACATGATCGCGCCAAGAGAGAGGGGCCGCGGTGAGATAACAGTAGTTGCATGGAGAGAGGGGCTGCGACGAGAGATCAGTAGTCGCATGGAGAAGATGCTACGACGAGAGAATAGTAGTTACATGGAAGAGAATGGTTGCGCATGGGAATGTGGTTGTGTGCAAGGCAATGGTTGCGCTAGAGGAGGTGACTGCATAAAAAGGAATGGCTGAACAAGAGGAAGAATCAGTAGCGCCGCTTAGATGATGGATCCCGCAAACTAGAAGATGATGATCGGACGTCACATCAATACTCAATGAAGACCATTAAGACAAATGAATGTCGACACTTATTGACGTAACGTCTAATGATAGCAGATCAAGGTGGAATGAGGGCAGAATCGATGGTGTAATCATTTCATTAATGTAGGATTTAATCCTAATGATGGGTGTTATAAGCAGATGACCAGTCATTGAGAGGACACCATGGGGTGAAGTTACACTATCTAAAGTTGTAGAGGTAGGAAGCTCTATTGTGTAAGGTAGTGGGAACCAAAGCTAATATGCAGCGTACCCTGGATACAAGGGATATTTTGAGTGAGAATGCTTCACCAGTGGAAATTGAAGAAGAAATTGTAAGTATGTGGCCTAGCTCATCCAAGGAAGTGCTTAGCAAGGTCATCCTTGGCTATATTTCTCCCAGTCGGTCTGAGGCGCAGACCAAGAAACTCATGAGGAATCCAAAAGGGGCCAGAGTTCTTGCCTCACTTGACTAAGTCTGCAGGAATAGGGACCGTGATCGGCTTAAGGCAGCCCGGGCTGAACTTGAATGTAAGGAATGACAAGGATGTGGAAGCTAGAATGGCTTCCAAGGTGTCCCGACAGTTTCCATGCAAGCGGGGAGCCAACCAGACAATTACAGTCAGCCCGAAGAATTCCAAACGACCAAAAATTGTAGGCAGAGGCACAAAGAGATTCTATGAGATCCGTGATTACAGCGGTGTGCTGAGTTCAGTAGAGAGTGATCACAGAGGAGGTAGTTGCAATAAATTGCATAGTTTGACATATTCCCGGTAAACGACACACCGCTGTTTGGGAGCAGTTTCAATAATCCAAGCTTGATGGGTACACCAAGTCCATCCAACATGGCTCGAGGACGAGCCACAAGACTGTGTTGGGGGCCTATTCATAAGGGGTTGGGAGTAAGTGAGTTCCAGAACATCTAGGATGTTGCACATACCCACGTGGCATGATGCAAGGCAAAGATAGCACGATAGGCAGAAAACAGTCCACTTTTTTATATTTCCATGTCACTTTTTATAGTTATTGACCATTTCTTTGGAATATTGGTCCTTAGTGGTTAAATCTGTTAGAATTCAGGTAGAAGTTAGTTAGAAGTGGACCTTGAATGTAAAGGCGCAAGCCTATAAATAGAAGAATTATGCATGTAACAAATGATCGGTGATCGTGGTTAAGGAGAGTTTTTTTATGCTAGACAATGTGATATGATACTGGATCCTTGTCTGTTTTGATCTACGATATGTTCTGCGGAATTAATATGATGTTATGTGGACTGACCTGAACTCATGTTGTCCTTTTACCTTTTCCTACTTTGCATTACTGTGATTATGATGATGAAGGATGAATGGATCTGCGCATGAATGGATAATAGGATGCTTTCTGCATATGAATACTATCATCTTTTAGATTTGTTTTTCCCACTGGTAGATCTACTATAATGATGAATGAATCATACGACATGATGAAGGGTTATGTTTCTGATCAAGCAAGTAAATTAGATCTGGAAGTTGAGCTGTTAAATCTCTGATGCCCCTATCCTCCTCTATACTGCGGAAACTTGGTTTCGACAACTCTGCCTCGAACATCTTGGGTGAGACCTCATCCACACTGCGGGTGTTGCTGGACAGGGTAAAACCTGTCTAGGCTGATGCTCAAGGAGATCACGGCGTGTTGAGCGTTGACAGAGTGGAACCCTTGTCGACTGGGTTTTGTCGGTTGGGATTGCACCAATGTGGGGGACGACCTTAAGGAACGCAAAGGTGATATTTTTCCTATCGAAAAATTTGTGGACAAATAAATACCCTTTTAGAATATTCAACAAGTTATATAGGGCATCATCATCGATATGGACTTCAAATAAAGGAATACCAAACTTAACTTGTTCCTTAAAGGGAGTCGCATCTCTAAAACAACTACTCGTTGAAGGGGCATCTGTTGTTATCATCATTCGTCGAAGGATATGGGAGAAATTATCTATCACCTCATTCCTCTGTCATGCGAGGGATTCCTCGAGCAACAGCTTGATAGGATCTCTCGCTCCGTCGTCTCTATTTTCTTCTTCCATGGGAGGCCTGTTGGGGCGATAAGAGTGGTCTTCTCCAAGTGCAACTAGATCAAGACCCAACTCTCTATACCCTGACCTTGTCGGGGACATGCACCGAGAAACAATCAAAGAGTAGAAGGCTCTGATACCATTGATCCAAATTTATGTGAGAACGAAGTGAAAGAACAAATATAGAATCATAAACATGAACATATTGCAAGGAAAACAAAGATATAGTAAACGCATATTCTATTAAATAGCGAAAATAGAACTGGCTGTAAATACAACAACTAGAATGGTGGTAGCTATCTCTCAGATGAGATGTGGCTGCTATGCTCATTTGTGTCAAGATGAATACCAAATGAGTCCAAAAGGGCCTATTTATAATAAGCATTAGGGTGAGAACACTAAACGTCCAAAACATAACCCTAGAAGATGAATAGCCATAAAGTTTGCGGCCCTAAGGTGGTTAGTTGAATAATCAACTTCCCGGGGTCATAATGTTTGCATACGATCTCCGATTTGGGCGCTTAATATCCCGTTGGAAAGGTTTATCTAAGCTTCACATATTTCAAATGGGACCAAATGCATGTTGTTGAATAATGTTTGTCCTGTTGAATCGCCAAAAAATGTCGTTTAGGGCCTCAAAACAACCCCGAAAGTTTGGGACTCGAAATACCGTAGAAAAATAACAAGGAAACTGTCAAAATATACAATTGTTTTGAGCCAATGGAATAGGTGGGTGGCCACCGATCTCCGTCGAGATCAATCCTTTCCCTTTAGGAAGTAGTGGTATCCATTGCGTGCAATACCGTATCATATCTCGAACCGTGTGTTGAGTTGATCTCATAGTGTGACATTTGTTGAAGTTAAGAATATACCTTTCTTTGACATCTTCAAATGGTTGCAATTGTTTTTGATGGAAGCGCTGAAACTGTTCAACAATTCTGGTTGTCGTGTTATCCTTTGTTTTAACTTGTATGTATGATGCCTTTCTGGATGAGCACCTTGAATGCGTGGCATTGCACTATAGAGGCACTCGAATGCATGAGGGAACACTGACTTTGTGTTCTTATTTCTGTTGACCAGAGGGAATCTTTGTTGAGGGTGTGTAGGTATATGTGAGAATGAAATAAAAGAACAAACATAGAACCATAAACATAGACATAGTGCAAGGAAAACTGAGATACAATAAACACATTCTATTAAATAGCGAAAATATAGTAGACTGTAAATACAACAAATATAATGGTGGTAGCTATCTCTGAGAAGAGATGTGGTTTCTACGCTAATCTGTGCCAAGTTGAATACAAAATGAGGCCAAAGGGGCATATTTATAATAAGCATGAGGGTGAGAATGCTAAACGTCCAAAACATAACCGCTATAAGATGAACAATCAACTTCCCTGGGTCACAACTTTTGCATACAATCTCCGTTTTGGGTGTTCGATAGCTCGTTGGAAAGGTTTATTTGAGATTTAAATCTATTAGATGTTTCCAAATACATACCATTGGTAAGTAGGTGGCCCCACGAATAGCCAAAAAACTTCGTTTAGGGCCTCAAAACGGCCTCGAAAGTTTGGGACCCGAAAAACCGTAGAAAAATAACTAGGAAACTGCCAAAATTGACAATTGTTTTGAGATAGTGGAATAAGTGGGTGGCCAATGATCTCCATATGGATCAAATTATATGAAAAATAAAGGGAGCATGGAAGAGAAAGAGGATGTAGCAACAGATGGTGATGGTGAAGTCACCATGAAGACTCATGGTATTTTCGCATGGTATTTGGTGGCCCATGGTATTTTTGCATGGTATTGCATGTAAGGAAGTATTTATAATGTTGAAGGAGGCTTCATTGTAAAGTGGTCTAGAGGTGAGTGGTGGCTATCTCACTTTGCTCGGCTTCGTTGATTTAGGTCAAGGGAGATAATAGATCTATTATGGTGGATTTTCCCGATTTTGGGTTTTCCACGTAAATGTTATGTGTCTATCTTAAATGCGTTGCTATGTGTATTTTTCGTTCTCTCGTATTATTGTATTATGCTCATTAAAATCCTAATAGCTTTCCTAAGATCATATGGGGTCGTTTTAGTTGAAACAACCTCATATATCTCAACATCTCTATCAACCAGGTACACTTAATCTAGGTCGGTTTGAACATGGTAAGCATGAATTACATGTTTATTGTAAGTAGCCATTTTTACAAAAGAACACGAAACTAAAAAGAAACAAAGATTATGGAAAGAAAATACCTTGTTAATCTTTCCATGTATATAGTTTATTAGTGGCTCGATAAATACCTTGATGATTATGTTGGAGAAACATACAATAATGGAGAAGTCCTTATCAACAAACCTTTCTTACTTTTAAAAAATGAACTTTAGGTTTTATCCCAAAAAAAGGGAAGAAAAGGTTGATGTGTTACCTCTTTGTGCATTTGGAGGTTGTTTGTGTTACTTGTGGCATGTTTTATTTATTTATTTCCCTTCTATTGCATATGGAAATACAACTCCAATACATCCTCTACAATCCCATTGTGAACAAACCATACAATCATTACAATCCATCAAACCATACTTATGTTAGGAATTTCATCAAACAATTGACATGCATACTGAATTAACCCACCATAATTGATGGTCAAATCTTGACCTTATCAACATATTGTTCGTCAATCATTTTTCTTTTTGTTGTTATTCACTCAAGTTCGACCCTAAACATGTAGGAAGTAAATAACATTGGTTTTTTATTTTTTCACTACCTCTAAATCGAACCCTAATTTTACATCAATAACACATGGATCATGCAAAGAAGATGTAAAGCCTACAAAAATCAATATTCATGGAAGAATATACCTAGACAATGTTGTGCCCTAGGTTGTACCCCTCATAAAACCTCTCTCTATATGCCACAGTCGAGAGGAATATGATGGGAGGAAGCAGAAGGCCATGGCATATTGTGCGACATGAATTTTTCCATGCCACTCTAGGCCATCAAACTAGTCCTTGGGATAGAGGGGGGATACCCTCTATGTTTCTAAGGAAAATTTCCCTATGTATCACCCAAGGAAAACCTATTTATCTTTAGATATCTGATTGGAATTACAACAAAAACTAATGGTGCATGGAGTTTGTTTTTATTGCTTATTAAAGAAAATTTAAAAGGATTGTGTTGTGGTATTTGGTGGGATAACCAAGAAGACAAATAGAAAGGGGATTCAAAAAGTTTCAACCATAAGGATGATATTATACAACATGGCCATCCTGATCTAGTTATGTAATGAGAAATAACAAAAAAAAATGAACAAATATGAGCTTACAAGGAGGGCACACTCCTCTTCACACACATTTATTTATGTGATCCTCAAATATTCTCCCATATTCATTGAATCTTGACAATGATATTGGACCTTTGATCTTAAATGGGGAGGATAGATAAGCTATTGGAATGAGGTTTGCATGTGCGAAAGGAAGGTGGCCCTCCCTTTGCATGAATGGTTGTGATTAGCTTTCCCATATTTCCATATTTCATTTCAATCATTGGAAGGGGCAATACTTACACTCTACCCAATCATTTATCCTTTGCGTGAACAACAAATATTAATCATCACACATTTTTCGAACTTGATCTCGATCATTCGTTGGGGAGACCCCTTTTATTACCCTCAATCATGTCTTTTGTGTGTATTTGATATCTATTCGATTGTAGGGGATAACTCCTATTACCTCCAAATTAAATATTCATGCATGAACGATTGTGATTAAAAGATAGGATCTGCTCAGTGCATTCAGGTCGTTAATTTGGGACCCTTCCCTATTACCTCTCGAGCATGTATTGATGCATGAATGGATGAAATATAATGTGCTTATTATATATAGTAATATGAACTATTCATAGAGAAATTCTCCTCATGTTATTCTTTGACTAGGACAACTCAGGTGAGCGTGTTCCTCCTTTCTCTAGGAATGTGTTAGCCTTTGTTAATTTGAGTCAAGACGACATGTTTGTTCAGGGGACCAACACACAAATCGGTATTCATGGAAGATAAGGGAAAGCCTACATGAATGAATTAGTATTCATGGAAGAACAAGACATTGTCATTTTGTCTTCATCATGCGTCTATTTTGATGCATAAAAAAAGATCACAAGTATGATGGAAAGAAGGAAGGAGGGTATCCCCATATTTCACCTTGGGATATAGGGGATAATCCCCCAAAGAAAATGGGTTAGAGTATGGACTCATTGTTATCCCAACTTAAGAACAAATCAAGACCAAAGGAATTATGATGAAGATGTTTTTAGGGGGATGACTTATGAAATTACAACGGAAAAAGAGAAAATATATTATAAAGGAAATATATTTTAAGGGAAAAGAAGAAAAACTAGGAATAACCCATTATTGTAATATCCATCCATTATGTATACATATTTTAACATGTTGTGAATCATACATCATAAAAAATATCATGAAAAAGCATACATCATAAAAAATATCATGAAAAAGCATACATCATAAAAAAATATCATGAAACTTAGGTTATAGTTTTACAACATTCCCATGGCCATGATATCATGAGGTTGTATATACTTCATAAATATTTGAGTCTAGTTTCTAAAATTGTACTTCAATCATGTGATCAAATTGACAGTAAAATTGGAAACTACATATGCGGGGCATAATTCAACATGAAACATATATTGATTGTAGTTGTGGTGAATATGAGTTGCATATTATGAATTATTCCTTATTAGTTGGCTTGAAGTGCGCTCACTATGCACACAAAGATTTACAAATAGATGTGAATGAAAGGGGCGATCTAAAATATTTACAAGTTACAAGATGCTTCAAATTTTCAACTTTGCCAACAACCAAATTGGCCATTGGATTAACAACAACCTCAATTTTTGTACCTATGATTGTATCAATTTTTGGGGCCCTTTGTCTTCTATTGCGAAATTCCCTTCAATATGTTTTGAATTTGTCCCCGACTATATTTATTTGTTAGTCTCTCTATATCCAAATTTGTTATGTGTAGATAGGGAGAAGATCCCAATTCTACTCTTCTTTTTGATATCACATGATGTGGGACATACATCCATACTTCTATTGATTGAAATTTAATTATGTTAACATCCTTTCTACAATGACTTGAGATGATTTGAATTTCACTAGAAATGGGCATACTTCAATTGGAAAATAAAAGGTAATCTTATTGTTTTTGGACCCAAAATGAATAAAGTCTAAATTGAGAATTTTTTTGATGAAATGAAGAAAATCTAAATTGATCTTTTTTTTTGTATATAAAGACTTGCTTGGAAAAGATCAACTCCCAGAAGAATAACACCAACACTCTATAAAATACTAAAGAACTACTCTTGAATCAAAATATAAAGTAAGTGAAACCAGTCACTCATAGGATAAGATAAATGTGTATTTGTATCAATCTTCTTTCACTTTGGGAACCCCATTCATCATATTAAATAGTATAAATATAATTTAGGTGGTTGGTATGAAGAATATAAAAGAATAACAATAAATAAGGTTAAAATCAACATTCTATGAAGATTTTGACCCTTTATTTCCAAGAAGAAAGACTTTTTAGGATTATTAATCCTCTCTTTGTCTCCTTTTTGACCACATAAAATAGTCTATTTGCTTAATTTTCACCGCTTAGGAGGTCTCATCACTTTACCAGTGCATGGGGGACATGACTAATGGATAGCTGCCACTTACTGCACCTGTTTTCATGCATTTTGGAGCTAAAGGGATCAATCCTTATTTTATAGGAACCCACTTGGATTTCCACCAACAGTGTCCAACAGTTCACCCCAGTAGGTCATTAATTATCTTCAGTGAAAATTCGATCCCCATCAGTTAGATCACCTCTAGTGACTCTAGTGCCAGTTTGCATGATTCATGGGAACATGGGTGCCTTTTCTCACCTAACCATTCAGTTAACTGGTTGTAATTGGTTATTAACTGATTTAGTGATCTGTAGTTGCACTAGTTAGCTATTTATGGTGATTCTTTCACTCCTAGTTAGCTCTTGAGTCAGTCTAGGTTGGTAGATCCAATTGCATGAGAAGGTATTCAAATTATTCAATTGAAGTTGTATTATATATTCACCCATAATGCGAATAATCATTAGTGGAAAATTATTCTCTTCTTTATTTCTCTTGTGCAATTTATGTGAAGATTGTTTTTGGCCCAAGATCTAAATGGCACAACAATTCTAATAAGACTTAAGACTATAAAGGAATTTAATTCATGAACAAATAGATTTGTTAAGACTATTTGACTGAGAACGTGGAAAACATTTTACTCTTGGCAGACATGGAGTTGCATTTGAATACAAACTACCATCTTCAACGATTCAAGAGAAGTACGATGTAAACTCATTCATATTTCATGAAACATGCCTTATATATGTTACTGATGATATAAAGCAAATTGGATATGAATCACATCATAAACAACAAACGACAACAATAAATGGCTTCAAATTATTGCCTCTTTATAGATAAAGATATAAGTCTTAGCTAAAAAAATATGAAAGTATGTGGTTAACATAATAAAATAACATGCACATGATGAATTACAAACTCTTAACATTAAAAATGTGAATTCAAATGATTTCTAATACAAAATTCATTAGAGACTAAATCCCTTCTCATATATTATGACTACAAGAATATAAATAATTCAAATGATTTCTAATACAAAATTCATTACAGACTAAATCCCTTTTAATATATTATGACTACAAGAATATAAACCACTTTTCCAGTGAGTAGTGACCCACTTCTCTCCAAACAATGTTGATCCTTGCATGTTACTTTATTTGATGTCTTTATACTTTCTTTCTCATAATTGAAACTCTGATCAATGTGGATAGTGGTGATCTATTTCAGAGGAGTGGGGGCATCTCGATACCATTTATATATATATATATATATATATATATATATTCATATTTGGACCTATATTAATGATGTGGCACCTTGCGAAAGAGGTGGTCCTTTGCTCTAAAAGCTTGCAATATGCAATTATTGATTACTGGTTGGATATACAAAATTTACCATTTTTTGTCATATATCTAGCTATGTATATTTTTCATATAAAGGGGGAGTAAAACTTTGTAGTAAAGCTTTCATTTCATTTAAAAGACATTAATCTATTAATTATGACATGACTTTTTAGAGACCTCTCCATATCTTGAAATTGTTCTACATTGTTTCTACAAGTTGTCGATTCTTCATTATATGTTCTTCGAGGGATTAATACTCCTTCATTTGTCCACGTGGAAGGCAATCCATTCTGAAACAAACCTAAACTTGTATATGATTAATCCTCCACTTTTAGAAATGACATTACATCTTGGTTGAGCTTTTTTTCCTAAATATCTTTTTTGTGTGCACGTTGTTGGTTTCCATAATTATAGCAGTTCTATCAGCTATGAACAATGTCTTCAAATCATATTTAGACATGATATATATAAATATGACTGCATTTTCAACAGTCTGAGGATTATCTCTTATCTCAATCCATATTTGATCGATATTACTTTAAGTTTGCAAAAATAAGTTTTCTTGATTTTGAATTACTTCAAAGTGATTCAAAGACTTTGATATCACCACAATTATTTTATCCCAAATAACATTTTAAACCCCAATTAGATAACTTTTTTTCTATTATCTCTTTAATGATATTGTCAAGGCTTTTTGAAACCATGCTTTTGTTTTGTTTGCTACTAAAATAGCTTTCTCTTTTCATCTTATTTGATATTGACACTTAGTAATTTCTTGATCCCTTATTCTAATTCAAATAAGGCCTTATAAATATTTTTAGTTGCTTCCTTGTGATTAACCAGAGATGAATGGGAAGAGGTTGAGTTGACTACATTTATTTTCTCTTGTTCTAATCCATCATTTAATGTGAGCACATGTTCTTTTGGTCTTGCAACTTCTTCAGATAATTTATCTTTTTCATGCTGCACATGAGTCAATAATTCCTTAGTCTAAACATGTTCATTTCCTAGAATTTTAAGCTTTCCTTCCAACAATTTAATTTCAAAATATTTATCTTGAATCAATGATTTCATGGGCTCCACATAATTTGGATTTGAACCCAAATGATCTACTATATGATCCAAGTCTTGAATCTTAATTTTCCTAACTCTATTAATCAAATTTTCTTACTTTAGCTGCTATTCCGCCTTCTTCAACGATGGTTGTAACTTTTTCACATGTGTAGTGGTTTATAATAGGTCTCTGGAGAACATCTCTCCTATTTGGCTATGCAAATCTATTTTATCCATCACATACAGTTTATTCAAGTTAATCTTTAACCAAGTGGGCTAATAATCTTTAGATGATTCAATCTTTTGAGGTTGTAGAATAGTCATATTTAGAGTCCCTTCATTAAATTTTAGAGCATAAATTAACCTTAGTTATGCTTTCTCCTTTTTCCAAATTGTAGGATACAAAATTTCTTTTGCTTTGATATTTTTCTTTTTAATATCCATAAAATGTGAAAAAATGTCATGCTTAGCCTCTTGATATCCTTCACCTATGACTTTACAACTTTTCTGAGTTATCTCCCTGTGTATAAATCCTATGGAATGATGTACTAAAAACATAATTATTCTTTAATATCAATTCCAGAAACTTAAGTTGTTGTTTCACTCAAAATAGTATCTTGTACTTCCTCAATTTAAATTCTAGGCATTTTGCTTACATCCTGACCAGGTTCCCACTCCTTTGTTCCCATATTTGACATAATATTTGATTTGTATGGCTATTATCTCTTGTTATTTACTTCTTTATTCATAAGAGTTTCAATAACACACTCTTGATTGGTTTGCATTATATTACTATTGATATCCACAATCAATGGAGTTGTTGAATTGGTCCGAACTTCTACCTTAGCTATAGATTCAAGACCTGTATATTTTTCCTTTGTTTTTTGAACTTTGGATTCCAATATATATTGCTTGAACTTAGGTATCTCTAAACCTTGCAATATATCTTGTATTTTCCCCTAGTTGTTTTTATTTTCTAATATTTTAAGGTCCAAGTCCATTAATTGACGGAGATAAGAAGAAGCCCCAAATTCTGCTATTTTCATGGAATAATATCACGGGGATCATATCTCTAGAACTCACCTTGTTCAAAACTCAATTCAGTCAACAATATGTTAGCATTAACTTGATTTGTTCTAGTTTTAGCTACAAAAGGGCCCACTTCAATAGGAAACTTGAAAGTAATTTTTTTTACTAGGGGAATCAACAGCTGGAGAAGTGCATGTACTTGTGTTACATAGGGTTGATTCTCGTCCACTACCACTATACCCCTAGGTGAAACCACACAACTTGCAAGAATGGGGCACTAGTAAGTCGAGATATTTTGAACTTGTGACCTCTTGTGCAACATATCATCTGATTTCACTTCATTTTCCAGTCAAGCTACACCCCTACATGATTGAAAGTTATATTTTGATTTCTTGTTATAAAATGGATATAATCTAAGTTCAATATATTCCTAATGTATTCAAGAGAAAAAATTATAGGGGTGAGATATACATTTAATAAAGAATGTTTTAGCTATGAACCATAAATTCTCAAAATGGTATGGTATTCATACAAATCCTTATGCCCTACTCTCATATCTAGACTTAATTTGTTATGAAACCAAGTCCCATAAAGAGCATAAAAAGAGAATAAATAGACCAAAATAAAGTAATCCATGCCTTAATTAATGAATAACAAAGATGAATAGCAAGCCTCTTCGAGGGAGGAACCTCCTTACACAATGTGCTAAGTATAGAATACAATGCGATATGAAACGATTTAAATAAAAGGGTATCCTTTCTATATATAGGAAACAAAGAGGTACAATTACAACTAATGGATTCCTACCGATGCAACTAATATAATAATACTAATAACAATTACCTCTAATAGACCAAATACGACATCAATACTAGTATAGTGTGCCACACTATAGGGGGGAATGTGCCCAACATTTAGGGCTTAACATGCCCCTCCCCTTCATCCAATTGTTTTCCTCAACGCTTGGGTAGTTGTGGATGCATCTGTATGAAGGACTCATCTTCCAATGTCGAATATGCAATTGGTAATTTCTTCCACTTGATGAGGTATTCAATAATAGCATGATTTTGTAGATATTTGGTCCTTGTTTAAATGATTTGTTTAGGCTCCCATATGATTTTTTCTTATTCAAAACTCCTTTGATTACAGTGTTGATCTGCCTATTGTTTCATCTTGTTTTTTGACATATTTAGTAGTTGGAGAACTACTTGTTGGTGCTCTATGCGATCTTTCACTTCTTTAATTGGTCCATATAACTTTTTCATTGTTTCACTGAATGCCACAAATACCGTACTTGCATTAAAAGGGTGAGAAAGATCTATGTAACATGAACCATACTTCATGTGGACAATTACCACTGGTGTAGAGAAAGAACTTTGGCTAGGCCGAATTATTCCAACCTCTAACATTTCTTCAACCATGTGCTCCCTTTCATTCTTATGCCCATAAGGTATGATGCTAGAGGGAACGCTTCTTTGAATTAAGTGAATAACATGGTCCAAATATCGAACCGGTGGAAGACTTATTGGAATATCTTCAAATACCTTGGAAGGGTTATTAAGGACCCTTTGTAAATATGGGGATATAGGAGCCTTATATGTTTGATCATCTAGTGAGCATAATTGTGCAATTACATCTTGTTGTCCTTTCTTTAAGAATTTGGTCATACAATTAGAGATGATCACTTTGCTTGGTTTCCTTGTGATACCATTTAACACAATTTATTTTCCTTCCCAAGAAAATTTCATGAAAAGATTCTGAAAATTAAAATCCACTATGGTATCATAGCTATTGGTTGTAGCACCAAGGCTATATGGACCGAAATCCACAGTCATAGGAAGGAAAAAAATGTATAGGAAGTGTTGACAATTTTTTTATTTATAAAAATTGTGAGTTTAATTAACATATGGTGTTTTAATGGAGCCCATGAGTTAAATTTGTGATCTACCAGTCAGAATGGCATTATAGGTTAAGAAAATTTGGAAAAAAATGAAATGATAGATTTATCAATGAAACTATTTTTGGTTCTATTATGCAACAAAGGTATTTTCGAAATGAAGAAAATTGAAATTTCACTTATTTATGAAAATGTGAAAATGTTGGGAAATTTGAGATGGACCCCACCTATGCCATGTGGAAAAGGGTATGAAGTGGACCAACCAAATCATATGAATGCACAAGTGTAAATATCTAAAACAATGTAACTGAAGGAATCTTATCAGGTAATACTCTTTCCATTGTTAACCCATGAGCTTGACATGAATAGTCCAATGGAGAGTGCCAAGGCGATATTGAATATTGACCATCAAAGTAAGGTTTGAAGGTATCAAAGAATTCCCAAATAGAGTATCAAATAAAACCCCAATAGAGTAGTGAAAAATGTTGTGATAGAGCATTGGGGAAAGGCTCGATGAGCCAAAGTTGATACCATTTCGAGAGTGTGGAATCAGGATTGTGATATCGAGAGTACCTTTTTGGGGATTGACACGATGGAGTTTGTAGGAAATACTAATGGATAAGGTATGATATTATCTTTGGAATATTAGTCATCATAGGTATGCCATCGTGAGGCACTGCGATGGGGAATAGAGAACAAATTGGATAGAGGA
This sequence comes from Pseudotsuga menziesii, assembly GCA_001517045.1. NCBI lineage: Eukaryota > Viridiplantae > Streptophyta > Pinopsida > Pinales > Pinaceae > Pseudotsuga > Pseudotsuga menziesii. The sequence continues at coordinate 915,996 of LPNX011019813.1, forward strand.
GATCCGATGAAGGTCGTCGGAAAAGTTTAAAAGTTATTAAAACGTTGGAGCCAAAAAATTGTTTTTTCCATAACAAGAGAAGTTTAACACAGATCAGAAGAGAACCAAGGCATTTGGACACCATTGATGAAGTATACAATACTGCAACTAAGGGGCCTGGACTCATTCTGCTCTAATTTTACTAAAAATTTGAAATAGTGAATTTTAAAGATCATTGTCCAGAGACCCAATGGGGGCCCTTTTTGGGATGGATTTTTTACTGTGCAATTGTAGAATTGGAACAAAAATAACTTTGGTATCATGTGTCCAAATTACAAAATGTGTGAAATCAAGGTGCAAAAGAATGTCAAAATCCACTATTACAGAGCACTTTTGGGTATTTCAAAAAACTTGTAGGTAAAAGTGACCCTAAATGTCAAGACCAAAAACAATTATGAACTCAACACCTAATCATAAAAGCATAAAACTTTAGTTAGAGGAATTTTGTTTGTTTGTTTTGGAAATGCTTAATTTTGGAGATAGTCCATTTTAATAAAAAATCAAAGTCAGGGAGAAAGTGCAAAATTGAAAAATAGTCAATTCCATAATTTTATAGAAATTTAATAGGGAAATGAATCAGGGATATGAAAGTTGCTAAGTGATCCTTGTTATGTGTATTATCAACTCCCAATAGAATTTTTTTCTATTTCTCCCTATATTTTCTTCTAATGTTGTTGAAGTTGGTCTCTAAAGCTAATTGCACCTATAGAAAAAGTGTATAATTGGGAAAACTTAGCAATTTTGGAAGGTTGAAATTTTGTCTCTGAGATCATAGTGAATCGTAAATATAGTCATTGGGAATATTATCCACAGGGAAACAATGGTGCATAGTTATATTTTAAATGGGGGATTCATATGTTTATGAGATTTGAATAGAAAAGTGCTTGTAACCTTGATTTAACAAAAACAATGTCAATAGGGGTGGTTCCCAAAATGCATGGAAATTAATTTTGTGAATTTCTAAGAATGTAATGAAGCTAATAAATGTGTTTATATATGAAATTTTTTTAAGATAAAATATCACATCAAGGGAAGTAAGGGTCAATATTCATTATAGTGCAAGTAGAAATCTTTGGTCATGTTTGGGACAAGAAAACTATCATCATGAAAGATGAATATGATCCTTATGCAACTGAAACAAATGTCATGGGAGAAAATATACATGTTGAAAATGTAGAGAGAAAATATAATAGCCAAAGAAACCAAGTAACTCCCCTAGATATTGCAGAAACCATGAAGATTCTAAGAGTGGAATTACAAAGTTGCAAAAGTAGATAATGAGAGGCTACCTAGGGCTCGAGAAGAGAAAAAACAGTTGAACACATCCATGCTCCAAATATTAACAAACATTCAAAGGAAGAATCACCCAGAACAACACTTAGTAAATGAGGAAACAAATGGGAGTGTTTCAAGGAGATAATCTCATAAGAAGTCCCATATCTTGAGAAGGGTATCTAGAGAGGATATTCACTATAGATTTCTCTTCTAGTGAGTCATTTGCCTCAAAATATTGCACTGAAAACTAAAGCTCACCATCTCATAGCAATAAGAGGAAGAGTTATATTAAGGATAAATCACATGGAGAACCTCAGAAGGCCAAACATCCTACTTTCAATGGTGAATACAAATTAGTTCAAGGAGCTAAGGCTTGGCTTCTTAGGATGAAGAAGTATTTCCAAGTCCAAGACTACTCCAAGAACATGAAGGAAAGGGTGGGCATATTTAATTTGAATGTAAGAGCATCTATATGGTGGGATCACCTTAGGTAAGTGAAGAATATCAATGAAAGAAAACTTTGTGTGGTGTTAACACACACTCAGCTAAAAAAGCCAATCGATAGGGGTTCCCACTCTGTTGACACCCAAACCACCATGATCTCCATGAGCACCGGCCCAGACATGTTTTACCCCGTTTGGAAACACCCACAGAGTGGATGAAGTCTCATTCGAGATGTTCGAGGGAGAGTTGACGAAACCAAGTTTCTAAAGAATGAGAGAGGACAATGTGCACCTACTTATCAACTTAGCGCATTGTTAACATATATGATCATTCAACCACATCATCATTCGACAGATCACATTTTATCCCTTAACAACAGTAAACATATTGATGCGTAAATAGATCTAACAAAATAACATCATTAAAATGAAGGAACCATCGCATCATTTACATACCCATGTCATAGATACACATTGCATGCATAATTGAGCCACATAAAATAGTAAGACATGAAAACATAAAAGAACACATTGATTCAGTTCAACTTTCGTCGTGTCATATTAAATTCTACGCAGTATCACGCGTTCTCCAAAAACAGTTCACAGATCAACAAGTGCTCTCTAAAAATACAATGACATAGATGATAAAAAAGTCTCCGACACTTACGATTCAACATCTACTTATAGGCTTGCGCCTTTACATTCAAGGTCCACTTAGATAACTTCCTAACTAACTCTTAACTGATTCTACAAAATAATGACCAACATCCACACAATGGGGTCCAAAAATACAAAATATGACACAAAAATACATAAAATATTCCATTTCTGCTTAGTGCACCATATTCCACTTGCGAGGTGTCTTTTACCTTGCGCAACATCCATGATGCTGCACAAATAATGTATCCCAAAACCTCCTACCAACAGGCCCCCAACACAATCTTGTGGCTTGCCCTTGAACCACGTCAGTTGGACATGGTGTACTTGTTGATCTTCAGCTTGAAGTATTCGTATTACTAAGTAATCTCCTTTACCTGTTCTTGAACTTTCTCAACAATATCCCAAATTCCTGTCAAATCATGCTTTAATGGGTGCTCCTCTATCTTCTTAGAAACCTCCTTCTTTCCTTCCTGCACAGCTGTTAGTGCAATAACTGCCTTAACAGAAATTTGCGCTCCAATATCTTGGAACTCATCTAATTGCTGCAGTTGAACTGCTCCTCCTAGAGTAACAGAATTAATGAGATATGTACCCAACCAATGCATCTACAACTTACCTAGATGCTTCATGAACTTGTTGTCATACAACAACACCGAGTCTCCCTGCTAAAACTATTTGTTCTTTATATGCTGATAGTGCCAAGCTTTTTGTTGATCCTTTTCGACGTGCTGGTGAAATCTTGAGATGAAGTGATCTTCCTGAGCTGCACTAGTTTCTCCAATCGTTCCTCTAGTGATGCTTCATCATCCATCCTTGTCACTGCCGCTATGCGCAAACTAGGAACAATGTACTCCATAAGCATGACTGCCTCTTGCCCATACACCAATTTGAATGGTGTCTACCTTGTCAATATTTTGCAAGTGGTGCGATATGCCCACAAGATTGCTGGAATATTCAAATCCTAGTGATCGCGGTTGGCATTAAATACCTTTGTAAGCTCATGCTCCAATACCTTGTTGAATGCTTCCACTGTCCTATTTGCGTGAGGATGTTACGAGGTACTCTTCTTATGTTGTATTTGAAGTTCCTCTGTCAATGCACTGATTGTGTGATTAATGAAGTGACTCCCCTAGTCACTCATCAACATCCTTGGACATCGAAACATCGTCACAATGTTTTCAAATAAGAACCTTGTTGTTGTTGCAGCGGTGAAATCTACAACCGGTGCGGCCTCCACCCATTGTGTCAAATAGTCTGTTGTGGTGATTATGTATCCCGCACCAGTTCGCTTCCTAGGTGGGTTGATTGGTCCCACAAAGTCCACCGCCCATTTATCAAACGAATGCAATGTCATCTGAGGTACCAGTGGCATCTCATCCCTCCTCTATGTTTTTTCGGTTCTCTGACATGTCGCAGGTCCGTGCATAATCAGTCACATTAGTATGAAGAGTGGGCCACAAGAGACCTGCGCGAAGCACCTTCTTAGTGGTAGCTCGTCCTCCATAATGTCCACCAGCAAATCTCACATGTGCCTCTACAAAAATCTGTCCTTGTTCATGTGGTAGGACACATCGCCACAAAATATCATCATGTCCTAGTTTATATCATTATCCACCGATAAACTGGAAATCTGAAGCCTTAAAAACCAACTACTTCTTATGAATTGTAGTAAGGTGCTCTTTTTTGGTTCCCATAGCCAAAAACTAAATGATTTGATCATAATAACCATCAACCATGTCAATTCTAAACAACTGCACATTTGGAAATCCATCTTCAATGTTTGTTGGTTCCTCACCTATCTCAATTCGGGATAAGTGATCAAGGCCCGCACTCGAGCGACCCATCTTCACAATTATCTCAAAATCAAACTCTTGAAAGAGAAGTAGCCATCGGAATATCCCCTCCGCCAACACAGGATTATTGACTAGGTACTTCAAAGTAGAATGGTCTATAAACATCTTGAAATAACTACCCAATAGGTAATGCATAAACTTATGTAGTGCATATACCATCACCAGGCCTTCCCTCTCTGTGGTCATATAGCTTTTCTCTACAGATGACAGCTTTCGACTAGTGAAAGCAATCGTGTGATCTAGATATCCTTCTCATGGTTGCATGAGCACCACTCCTAGCGCAACGAATGATGCATCCACATGAACATGGAACTCCTTGTTCCAATAAGGAAATACTAGTATTGGTGTGGAATACATCTTGGCCTTCAACGTATCAAAATTGTCTTGACACTCTTGAATCCATAGAAATACAACGTCCTTCTTCAACAACTTTTCCATTGGCACTGTGATTGTAGCATACCCTTGTATGAACTTGCAATAATAACCTGTGGGTCCCAACATTGCACTAAGCATCTTCACGTTTATAGGCGGTGGAAAAATCAAAATCAGTGCAATCTTTGCAGGGTCAACCAACAGTCCTTGCTTGCAAACAATGTGACCCAACAACATCCCAGAAGATGTGCAAAAAATACACTTCTTTGAGTTCAGTGCGATCTGACGGTGTTGACATATTTCCAGCATCAGTTGCAAGTTTTCCAAATGGTCTCTAATCAATCCATAGACTGTCCAGTCATCCATATAAACTTGCAAGAAATTCTGAATAAAATCTTTGAATCCAGCGACAACAACACGAGAAAAGGTTGTAGGCGCATTCTTCAACTCAAATGGCATCACAGTGTACTGGAAACAAGCCCATTCAGTAAAAAATGTCGTGTTATGGCGATCCTCTTTTGCGATCCTGATATGGTTATAGCCTGAAAACCCATGCGTGAAAGAATACATCTCCTGACCGCCTACTCCTTCTAGAACTTCATTAGTGAATGGTGTCGGAAATGGATCATGCATACACACATCATTCATTTTTATCATGCCAGTGCAGATTTGAACCTCACTTGTTTTCTTATCTTGGACCACTATAGTACTAGTCCATTCTGATTCCTCAACTGGCTCAATTATTCCAGTATTTAACATCCTATCAAGCTCAGTTTTGACCCTCTCCTTGTATCGCAGATTCAGGTGATACAACCTCTGTCTTACTGGTTTCATGTCTGGCTTCAATGGAATATTCATCTCCCCTAAATCTCCCAGTACCCCCTTCATCTCGAAAAAATTCGTAGGGAACAGATCTTGGAATTCATGCAACAAGTCTGTGATTTTTGCCATCGTTTCTTCATCCCAGTAGTCCCAAACATTTGAAAACTTTTGGTTCTATTCCATCCCAATGTTGACCTTTTTGATCTACAATGGATGATTCATTGGATTCGTTGGTACATCCAGTGTTGCGACATCCCGAATCCCTTCTATTACCAGAATATTGATATTCCACAGATTAACATCATCCTTAGGTCCTCCCGTCACGTTATAACATTCCATCATTGACTGCATGTGCCAATGCGTATGCGCATCCACTGGATATGCGACTGACACTACCTTCAAAACAACATTGTGGATAAGCTGTAGGGGATTAAGAAAATTTGGGTTGGCATCCACGAAATCGAAGGTGTGAGTGAAACAAACCATCAACTCCTCCTAGGTAGTGATGTCTCTATGCAACTTAGGTGATACATACCAAGATCCCGACATTTCATCCAATGTGTGTATAAAGGCATGGACCCACTCATCCTTTGGTCGTGATGCCCACGAGGTATGACACTCAGTTAGATGATTCCAAGTACTGTTTTTCCCATTGTACCTTCAAGCATGGTACACTTCTGCATCTCCAAAGTGAACTGTCATCAATATTTGACACTGTGAACATCCAGTGATTGACTTCTTATGGGTTTCCCACCATCATGCTGGAGTAGCAGTCAGTGCTTCCTCCAATGCCAACAATCATTGTGGTTCTGACACCTTATCTTCAAATTCAATAAGATATTCAGATATCTTAGGAAGTCCTTCATAGATTGGTAATTAAATAGTCTCAGTTGTGACATGACATAGTGATTGTGTAATCAATCAACACTTCCTGAGAGACACCTCATGCAATTGGTTCTGTCAGTTCTCTAAGGCATCATCAGAATCATAAGACACAGATCTAGTGTTGCGCAAATTGAGTTCCCCATAAACATTTGGATGTACATAATCTTCTGAAATTTTATATGCATGATCCCATCCTGTGACAACTTCATCTTTCACCGGCTCAATATACCTTCTCCCTTCGTTTGGATCCATCAGAGCAATGAATCTGATGTCTTGATTCTAAAATGTCATCACATGCTTCTTAAAATTGATCATTTCCATATTGTCGTTGGCCCATCCAATCCTTAGTAATATGGGATAGGAGCCTCCACCATCAAAAACTTCAATCACATCGAAATTAGCATAGGTTGTCATGCCACATCAAGCTGCGGAACTTGCCCAATTGGGGTTACTCTGGCCTGGTTATCCAGTCGCAGTTGCACAGGAGACCAGCTCAGCGTTAGGCTCCCCATATTTTTCCATGTCTGTCTTATCAAAATATGAACATCTAATCCTATATCCAGAATAACTGAATCGACCTCATAGTCCCCAATCTGAATATTCATGCGCATCTCTTTTCCTATCTTCTTCTTATGCAAAGAATTCATCGTGGATTCCTTCCACCCCTTAGTCGGTCGATGTCACAAATTCTCAATCTCAGCAAGAGCATCAGGATGTCTTTCCAGTGACAAGCAACTCTTAAAGAAGTTTTTTAAGGTACCATGCGGTCATGATGGAGTCCTCGTAGGAACTTGTACAAATTTCATATACCAATCTAGTGTGTGAAATTGAAGGGTTGTTGTCAATTGGCCTTTCTTGACATCATTATCTACAGTTTGTCTGATAGTCCATATTGCCTCACACAGGAACTAGTACTGCTCGGGATTCTCAGTCCCATTTCCATGAAATAAAGGTAAATTTGTCTCATCTCCCGCCATCCTAGGCCTTCTTCCTACAATTTCTGATCTACTATGACTATTATAGTGATGCTGTTACGTTGGACAAGTCAGTGTTGAACTTGCATTTCTTCCTTATTGTGATGTAGTGCACGAAGGTGTGGGTATGTTGCTGTTGGGGGTTGATATTACCTCTACCTCGAGCGTAGCTTGGGTTTGGTCATCCTCATCATCACTGTAGGGTCCCTTTGTCCTATGTGTTCTTCCTTCGCGATCTTGCGTTTGGGTCGCATCAGAACCTTCCCTTGCCCTCTGCCTCTTCTCTTGTCAAAACCTTTCTCCTCCTCTCATAAGACGACTTTCTTCCTCGGCTTCCCTCACAGTGTCATCATAACTTGAACCCATCTACCCCGTATCATTCCATTCGTCTCCCCTCTGTCTTCGCAGTATCCACAACCCCCACACACCAAAGTTTTACTACTCGAGGTGCATCTTCAATATACCTTTTTCACAGACAAGCATATTAATAACCAATTGCAAAGACAATAAGAACCTACCTCTTGGTCCGTTGAAAAATTCCTTTTCTGCTTCGTTGTAGGACTTAGTAGTATCAACCACAAACTCAGTGATATGGCCTTCCAAGATTTGTCCAACTAGACTTCAACAGCTCGCAATGCTTTGTTGTCGGTTTCTTGCAACTCCTGGATCAATTCGGGGGTCTAGGACGCTGGCTCACCTCCTTGGAAATTTGTCTTGCAATAGGTGAATCACGCCAACCACTCGTACAATATGATCAAGAATTCAGAGAAAAAATATTCATGTGGACCGTCGTGTATGCATTAGAGGATATTTCAATTCAAAATGGGCCTCCTAAGGAAAAGAATAAAATAATATTTATTAATTTTGGAGGAAGAAAAGAAAAAAACTACTTTTTTTGTTCATATTTTCGACATATCTCCCTGTGTTTTTACTCAAATTTCGAT
>LPNX011019813.1:924367-966648 GCA_001517045.1 Pseudotsuga menziesii
GATGTAGAATTAAATTTTGCATCCAACGAGTACCCACAATGTATACTTTTGACAGACCCTGTTACCTAGAAAACAAGAAATACTTGAAAAAACGCGATGATGAGTTTTTTCAAAAGTATGCAGAGTGGGTACTTGTTGGATGCATAATTTAATTATGCATCCAGGGAGTTCTCCCGCTCGAGATTTGAGTAAAAACACAGGGATATATGTCGAAAACACAAACAAAAAAAGTAGTTTTTTCATGATACATATCTCCAAACTTTATATTAAAAAATTGTTTAATACCTATATGGTATTTCAAATTTAAAGCAATTTCATTGGCTAACACATGATGACATGGAATTTGAATTACAGTTGAAAGGCCCATTTTGAGTTGAAATTTCCTCTAATGTACCTTTCCAACCACTTATACGTCGTCAGTCCAGGGTTTTGATTTTCGTTCTCAGCAAATTCTCATAGCTTCTGGTTGAACTAATATTGAATTTTCATTTTTGTTGGACGCCACACCATGTCCTCCCCTCAGTCGCAATAGGGTCCCGACAATGGAACCATTTGTTGACACACAATCAACCAACAAAACCCATTGACAGGGGTTCCCACTCTGTCGACACCCAAACGACCGCGATCTCCTTGAGCACCGAACCAGACAGGTTTTACCCCGTCCGGCAACACCGACAAAGCGAATGAAGTCTCACCCGAGATGTTCGAGGGAGAGATGATGGAGCCAAGTTTCTGAATAATGAGAGAGCACAACGTGCACCTACTTATCAACTTAGTGCAATGTTAATAGATCTGATCATTCAACCATATCACCATTCAAGAGATCACATTTTATCCCATAACAACACTGAACAGATTGATGCGCAAATAGATCTAACAAAATAACATCATTAAACTGAAGGAAACATTGCATCATTTATAGACCCATGTTGCAAATACACATTGCATGCATAATCGAGCCACAGAAAACAGTAAGACAAGAAAACAGAAAATAACACATTGATTTAGTTCAACTTCTGTCATGTCATATTAACTCCGCACAAAATCACATGTTCTCCAAAAAAAGTTCACAGATCAACAAGTGCTCTCCAAAAATACAATGACATAGATGATAAAAAATTCTCCAACACTTATGATTCAACATCTACTTATAGGCTTGCACCTTTACATTCAAGGTCCACTTAGACAACTTACTAACTAACTCTTAACTGATTCTACAAAATAATGACCAACATCCGCACAATGTGGTCCAAAACTACAAAACATGACACAAAAATACATAAAATATTCCATTTCCGCTTTGTACACCATATTCAACTTGCGCGATGTCTTTGACCTTATGCAAGATCCATGATGTTTCGCAACTAATGTATCCCAAAACCGCTTGCCAACATATGGAAGAAATACAAGACGCACTTCAAGAAGAAGTACTTCTCTAATAGGTGTGATGATAAAATATCAAAGAGTTCCATGAGTTGAAATTGGGACATATGACCATGGAGGAATATGACAATAAATTATTGGATTTGTTAAGATATGTTAAATATATTAGAGATGGTTAGGTCAACATTCAACATTTTCTAAGTGGGTTACCTTAGTCCTACAAGGACAAAACTGAGTTTGATGAACCACAAACTCTAGATTAAACCATAAGGAAGGTTAAGTATTTCTATGATAAAATAAAAATCATGCCAAAATTCCATAAGGTATGAAAGGATAATTTCCACCAAAGAAAGAGGGGATGCATGCCTCCTCATTTCAGAAATCAGCAAAGACATCCATCACAAGGTGTGACTAAGACAGCTAGGATGATGGGAGATAAGTCAAGAGAACCATGAGAGCCACTTCAATGTTGGGGCTGTGGAGAGGAACATTTTATTAGAAACTATCCACATTGAAAACGGAGTGCCAAGCATCTTCATAAAATCTAAGAGGAAAAATGTTTGGTTAGGTCATAAGGAACATCTCTATAATCTATACAGCACTAGAGGACCTCTAACAAGACCATCAATAAATTGTAGTTGAGGTTGAAGGTAATTTTTCTAAGTAATCTATTTATATTTTGAATGACCTTGGATCTACTCATAGATATATCACTCCTAAAGTTGTTGAGAATTGTTCTTTTAATAAAACAAAGCATAGTAAATCATGGTTGGTTACACTAGCCGTTGGAACCAAGAGGAAAGTTAGTGAAATGGTGGAGAAATGTCCATTATAAATAGATGAGCTATTCACATGTGAAAATTTGAATGTTTTTCCACTTGGTTCTTATGATTTTTCATTGGGATGAATTGGTTGGGAGCAAACAAAGTGAAACTTGATTGCTACAACAAGACCTTTGAATGCATTGATGAAGAAAAAAACCCAAGGATAGTAAAGGGAATTCCAAAGGTGGTTTATATTAGACATATTTCAGCCTTGCAGTCGAATAAATTCTTTAGAAAAGAATGACAATTGTAGGCATCCGATGTACAGGGTATACCAAAAAATTAATTTCCCAAGTTAGAGGACTATCGAGTCTTGCAAGAATTCTTGGATGTGTTTACTGACAAAGTGCCACGACTTCCTCTAAAAAGGGACGTTGATTTCATGATTGATGTTGTGCCAGGAGTTGCGCCATTTTTTAAGACACCTTACATAATGACTACACCAGAATTTCTAGAGTTGAAAATGCAATTGCAACGAAAGTTGGAAAAGAAGTACATCAAGCCAAGTGTTTCTCCATGGGGAGCACCCGTGCTATATGTGACTAAGAAGGATGGAACGCTCAAGTTATATATTGATTAAAGGCAGCTGAAAAAAGTAACAATAAAGAAGAAGTACACATTACTTTGAATTGATGATCTCTTTGATCAAATGAAAGGGGAAAATGTATTTTCAAAGATTGAATTGAGGTATGGTTACCATCAAGTGAGAATCAAGGAATAAGACATACATAATATAGGCTTTAGGACAAGTTATGGACATTATGATTTTGTGGTGGTGCCATTTTTGACACACTAATGCACTAGCTACATTCATGTGTCTCATGAACAATGTTTAAGGCAAGTATTTGGCCAAATTTGTGCTTTTTTTTTTCTATATGACATTCTTATTTATTTTAAGAATGAGGAGGAACATGTAGAGAATTTCAGAATGGATTTGTAAGTGCTAAAGGAGCTTCACTTGTATGCAAATCTAAGAAAGTGTGATTTCTACAAAATGGAAATTCATTATTTGGGTCACATTATTTCAAAGGAAGGAATATCGACGGATCTTGAAAATATTGAAGGCGTTATGAATTGTCCAACTCTAAAGAATGTGACATATGTGAGATTTTTTATGGGTCTTGTTGGATATTACAGGAGGCTAATTTAATGATTCTCCAAGGTTGCACACCCCATAACATCTTTGTAAAAGAAAGGAATAAAATATGAATGGACACAAAAATGTGAAGAGAGCTTCTAACTGTTGAAGAAGTTTCTCACAAGTGCCCCAATTTTGAAAATTGCAAACCCATAAAATGATTTCATGGTGTGTACTAATGCATGTGATCAGGGAGTTGGAGGGGTTCTTATGCAATACATTCATGTGGTATGTTATAAGTAAATAAAGGTAAAATAACATGAAAAGAATTACATTACCCATGATTTAGAGCTTGATGGCATAATACACACCTTGAAAATGTGGAGGCACTATTTAATAGGTAGAAAGTTCAAGCATAGAACATACCACTATAATATGAAATATTTATTTGAGCAGGAAACATTAAATGTGAGGCAAGTTAGATGCATGGAATTTTTATGTGAATTTTATTTTGAGATCAAACACATAAAGGGGAAAGAAACTAAAGTGGTTCATGCACTCATTATTGGGATATTTAGACACTTAGGATTTAGTTAATATCAACTTGTGTAATATAGTCGTTAGGTAAAGTGTGTTTCTTTAGTATGAATTTGTAAATATTCTAATCCGACGGTCACGATATGTTCTAGACATAAAGTGATCTGATGGTTCAACTTTTCTTAGATCATACCTACCCTTGATCCGTGGCTTAACACTCGATTGGTTCATGATCTCTATTTAAAGAGCAAGGAGGGTCCTTGGCTAGTTGATCAATTATGAGAAGCTCATTTGTAACTTTCTTTCTTTTGCATAATAAATTGCTCCAAGTAGCTATTTGGCTGGGGCCGTGGATTGTTTCCCTCTCGAGGGTTTTAAACACGTCAAAACATCGGTGTGTTGATCTGTGATCTATTTGTGTGAGTTGCTGCTCTAGGTGTTCGGTATTTTGGGAGTACCTTGTGTACTCGAACATGTTATCAGAGCGTTTATGAAGACCCGCTTCTGGTTGTGATCTAGATCTTGAACTGTTGTTGCCGAAACTTTGAAAGGGTTTTTGGTTGTGGATTTTTTGTGCATTTGTGGCCTATGGGAGCTATTCCATTGCGTTGGGAGCACCATTTCCATTGGGAAATAGTTTTCATTTCATAAAAAATTGTTTCTAGTTGCTCCAGAAACACTCATTTCGACAAATATGAAGGTATAATGTTACATTGACGGTTTTGTTTTATTTTTTTTTAAAAAGAAAAAACCTCTCATTTTTTTATTAGATTTATTATTAGATTTTTTTTTGGTCTCAGATTTTTTCCTTCCCTATCTGCGTATGCTCTTTTCCATGCACCTTGCGTGATCGCGGCAAATTAGAAACAGAAAGGGAAATGTTTTTTCTCGACTGTGTACGCTCTTTGCTGTGCACCTTGTGCGATCGCGACGAATCATAAACAAAGAGAAAGCGTATACTTTCCGGGTAAGCTAACAAGATCTAACCCCATAAGCGTGGAAAAGTTTTTTTTGTTTTTGTTTTTGGGTTTGTGGTGTGATTTGCAGGAAAATGAAGCAAGCATGGAAACCGTGAGAGAAGAGTAAAAAAAATAAAAAAGCCCCCTTCCTCATTCCCTTCCTTTACGTACTTTTTCAACTTAGCTCACTTGGTCCAAAGTTGCTTTATTTCTTAATAGGTCTTGAGTTCAAGTCTTATTAAGTTACTTTTTTAATAGTGCATGCAATTTCTATTTTTAAGATACTTTATTGTAAAAGTGCATCTCACTTAAATTAAAAAAAAAGGTGAGTCGCTTAAGTTTATTGCCACACTATTTAAAGTACCATTATTGCAAAAGTGAACATCGCTTATTTTACAAAAGTGATTCACTTAAAACAACTTTTTTTTAAGTGATTGTCAAAGGTTCATATTGGGAAGAAGGGGGTTCTTTTTTTTAGTTGGTCAATTTTATATCTGCCACGTCACTATTGGGGACATCTTCAACATTTTCTTTGATCAAGCATAACTTCATTAAACGGAATTAGTTTTCAGTGTCATTTTTTTTGAAACAACCTAATTCTCGAGCTCTTTGCATCTAGATAGTTAGTTTCTATTTTTCAAGCCATTATTTTACAGTATGGCCGCCCCTAGTGATATTCTACTTACCATTTCTGACTATTTTTCATGGTAATCTCGTATGGAGGATGTTCTACGAAGTAGAGGACTTTTCAGAATTACCTCAGGGAAAGAAATAGAACTCATTGATAATGATAAGAAAATAAAATGGGTAAATAGATGTGATGAAGCTTGTGGATTGATTAGGATGTCAATCTCTATTGATTTGCGATTCCACATATATGGAATTGATGAACCTGATAAAGCTTGGGAAAAGTTGGAATCTGTGTTTGGTAAACACAATGAAATTCGAGGTCATCAACTTGAGAATGAGTTGATTTCTTTCAATCCAAGTGATTTTTCATGCATTCAAGGTTATTTATCTAAGTACAAAACTCTTAGACTCTTATGTGAAGAATGCAAGATTAAGAAAGAAGACAAACAATGTATTTATCATATTCTTTCCAAACCCGGACCTACATATTTTGTTTTTGTATCTACATTTTACTCCATGAAATAATCCTTGACTACAACTAGCTATCAAGAGCCTAGTCTTGAATCCTTTTGTGATTCCCTAATTAGAGAGCAAGATAAGATCATTCATCTTGGAATAATTAACAATGCAGATACATCTGGGAAAGCCTTATCGTCTCAACAGAAAGAAAAGTCCAAGCCTCCAAAGAAACAAAATTTTTGCAATAATAAGCCAAACAAGGGTCCCAAACCCTCTCAGTCAGCTCCTTTAAAAAACGACAAAGGATCAAAGCCAAAAGGAAAGAAGACTAAGCGCCATTGCAATTATTGTGGGAAATATAATCATGATGAATCTAAGTGTTTCAAGAAGATGCAGGCAGCCTTGGAAGCAACAATGAAGAAGCACCACATCAACCTAAATTCGTCTTCAGAATCTACCTCTCATGGACATGCACTTTGTGCTTCTGGTTATTCTTATACTGCATCCTTTTCTTCTACTCAAAATGAATGAATCATTGATTTTGGATCATATTATCATATGGCTAAGGATCAAGCCATATTTTATACTATGCATGAATGTAACACCAAACAAATATTTGTTGGTGATGATAGATCTCTAAGTGTTGTAGGATCTAGAACAGTTCTAGTAGAAAATGGTCATTTTAGTGATGTACTGTGTGTTCCAAGAATTTCCTGCAATTTGTTTTCAGTCTATCAAATCACTCATTCTGGTGAAGGTAAAACTGTAACGTTTACACCTCACCAAGTTCTAATGAAGGATTTTAAAGATCCTCAACATGTCCTAGCTACCAGAATTGTTGATCATATTATCAGGTTGTACAAATTTAATAACTTTGGGTCATCACATTTTCCTTCACTTTGCTCATAGTGATAACTTGAGAAAACTTTGGCATGAGCGATTTGGTCACTTAAATTATCGCTCATTGCAACAACTATGTAAAGATGATATGGTGACAGGTCTTCCAATGGTATCTTGCAGGGATGGTGTTTGTTCCGGTTGTGTACTCAGAAAACATCATCGGGATAGTTTTGACAAATGTGCCTCTTGGCACGCCTCGGTTCCCTTGGAGCTTGTGCATAGTGACTTGTGTGGTCCTCTTCCATCTTCTTCTTTTTCTGGTTTCAAATATTTCTTAACTTTCATTGATGATTATTCCAGGTGCACTTGGGTTTATTTATTATAACTTAAGAGCGAAGTATTTAACATGTTCTTGGCCTACAAGGCCCTTGTTGAAAAACAATCTGGTCATCAAATCATTAAGTTAAGATCCGACAATGTAGGAGAATATGTTAACAAAAAGTTCACTACTTTATGCACTGAACAAGGAATCCAACAACAACACACTGTTCCATATACACCACAACAAAATGGTGTTGCTGAACATAAGAACCACATTTTAAAAGAAATGGCTAATTGTATGATCCAATCTAAGGGACTAAGTCTTCAATTTTGGGCTGAGGCCATAAATTGTGCAAATTACATAGTTAATCGCACCCCCACTAAAGCTTTACAAGGTATATCACCAAAAGAAGCATGGAGTAAAATTAAACCAGATGTAAGTCACTTCTGTGTGTTTGGTAGTGAAACATGGGCTCACACTCCGAATGAAAAACATAAAGCATTGCAGCCTAATAGTGAAAAGTGCATATTTGTTGGATATTCTGAAGATGTAAAAGGTTATAGACTTCTTCAACCACATTCAAATGATGTAATCATTAGAATATATGTTAAATTTGATGAAAATCTCTTGGCCTACGAGCCTAACTCGACGGTTGCGCTATCTTTGGCTTGCGAGCCTGATTCGATGATTGTGCCTTCTTCTCCTTCCAACTTCCTTGACAGCTTTCCAACTCCAGTTTCTGATGATGACAGTGAGGATGAAAATCCACCTCTACCTGCTCATATTCCTCCAGTTGCACTAGCACCATTGCTTCCTCAATGGGTCTGTTCCACATGTGAAGAAATTGGTGATCTTGTCGATGATCCTAGAGATCAACGTCGAACACGTTCTAAGTTTCAGCGAGCCTCTTCTCTTTTGGCTCAAGTTTTCAAGAATCATGATCCAAAAACTTTTGCAGAAGCTTGAGGAAATCCATATTGGGATGTAGCTATGGATGAAGAATATCGTTCCTTAATGGTGAACGATACTTGGGATCTTGTACCTCTTCCAAAAGGAAGAAAACTTGTCAGATGTAAATGGGTCTATAGAATTAAGTATGCATCAGATGGAAGTGTTGAAAGACTTAAGGCAAGGTTAGTTGCCAAAGGTTTTTCCTAAGTTGAAGGGATTGATTGCAATGAAACCTTTGCCCCTGTCGCAAAAATGAACTCCATCCACCTTGTTCTTTCCCTTGCAGCCTTACATAACTGGGAATTCTATCAAATGGATTTCAAGTCTGCCTTCTTACATGGTGATTTACAGGAGGAATTTTACATGGAACAACCTCATGGATATGTTCAGAATAACTCTAGCCTTGTCTATTGCCTTAAGAAATCCTTATATGTCCTTAAGCAAGCTCCTAGAGCTTGGTATGCCAAAATGGATAGCTTTCTCCTTAACACTATTTTTTCTAGATGCCATTCTGACCCCAATGTCTATACCAAGAAAGTAGGAAACCATCTCATCATACTTGTTCTTTATGTTGATGATTTTATCCTTACTAGTAGTGACTCTAAGCTTTTAACCCATGTGAAATCCAGTCTTAAGCAAAATTTTGAAATGTCAGACTTAGAACATTTGCATTATTTTCTTGGTCTCCAAGTCTTGTAAACCAAAGAAGGAATATTTATTTCCCAGTCTAAGTATGATTGTGACCTTCTTCGTCGCTTTCACATGGAAGATTGTAAACCAGGCCCTTCTCAGTATGGAGTCAAAATTTCTGCCACTTGTACTTCCCCTGAAGTAGATGCCATCTTGTATCATTAGCTTGTTGGTAGTCTCTTATACTTGACTCATTCCCATCTTGACCTTTCCTTTGCCATTGGTAGTGTTGCCCATTATATGAAAACACCTCATGAAAGTCATTGGAAAGCAAAAAAAAGAATACTTCGATATATTTGAGGTACAATCCAGTTTGGGATTCATTACAGTACAGGAGGGACACCTTTGTTGGTTGGTTTCACTGATTCAGATTGGGCCGGCGATCCTGATGATCGAAATTCTACTACAGGTTATGTTTTCAGTCTAGGATCTTGACCTCACTTGGGCTTGTAAGAAACAACAAGCTCTTGCTCTTTCTTCAATAGAAGCATAATATCGAGCCGCAGTTAATGCCAGTCAGGAAGCTTTATGTCTTTGACAGATCCTATCCAAGTTTGGATTTGAGCAACAATAGCCTACTCCACTTTGGTGCGATAATCAAAGTGCCATAAAGCTTGCCAAAGATCCAATTTTACATTAATGCAACAAACACATTGAGCTACATATCCACGTCATCAAAAATCTTGTTCATGATTGCGTTCTTGAAGTGCTCTTTTGCCCTACATATGATCAAGTTGTAGACATCTTCACCAAGTCTCTTATAGAAGCGAAGTTTTCTAAACTTCGATCTATGTTAGGACTTTAGGAACTTTCCATTAAGGGGGGATAGGCTCTAATTCCTCCTTCCTTTTTCTAATAGTGTCACTTTTGTAAATCCTTCAATCGTCTCCCAAATTGTTCTTAAGGGGGGATGTTAGGATATTTAGACACTTAGGAGTTAGTTAAGATCAACTTGTGTAATATATATGTTAGGTAAAGTGTGTTTCTTTAGTATGCATTAGTATGCATTTGTAAATATTCTAATCCGACGGTCACGATATGTTCTAGACATAAAGTGATCCAATGGTTCAACTTCTCTTAGATCATACCTACCCTTGATCTGTGGATTAACACCCGATTGGTCCATGATATCTATGTAAAGAGCATGGAGGGTCCTTGGCTAGTTGATCGATTATGAGAAGCTCATTTGTAACTTTCTTTCTTTTCCATAATAAATTGATCCAAGTAACTATTTGGTTGGGGCCATGGACTGTTTCCCTCTCGAGGGTTTTAACCACGTCAAAACATCGATGTGTTGATCTATGATCTGTTTGTGTGAGTGGATACTCTAGGTGTTCGGTATTTTGGGAGTACCCTGTGTACCCTAACACTCATCATAAAAATGCATGCAACACGCATGGAAGTCCTTAGAATTTTCCAATCATATTTGAGGTAGCAGATTATTGGCTCTCTTGCTCAAGATGAGCATTATGTGAAAATATGAGATAAATTACAATCGATTTTGGAAAAAGGGGTATGAAGGTTATCATGTGGAGGCTAATGGAATTCTTAACTATAAAAATAGAATGTATTTTCTGAATGTGGCAGACTTGAGAAGAATTATTATGGATGAAATCCATAATAATATGCCATATTTCATTCACTCATGATACTAGAAAATAATTCCTACAACTAGGAACAATATGTTTGGCCAGGAATGAAGCAAGACATTACTGGGTACATTTGAATATGTATGAAATTATAGTAGGTGAAGGATAAGCATCAATTCCCAATAGGTTTATTGCAACCTTTGTTAATTCTAGAATGGAAATGGGAAGTGGTACTATGGATTTTATTATTGGATTTCCATCTACTTCAAGGAAGCATGATTCTATCATGGTTGTGGTGGATAAATTGTATAAGGGAAATTTTTTTATTCATGTTAAATATACTTATAAGGCTGATGAGATAGAAATAATATTTATGAGAGAAATATTGAAATTGCATGGGTTTCCCGAAGCAATTGCATCCAACCATGATACAAAATTTACTTCTAATTTCTGAAAAAATGTTTTTGTAGATTTGGGTACACAACTGAAGTTTAGCACTGTGTACCATCCACAAATAGTTGGGAAAAAAAGAGAGTAAATCAAGTGCTTGAATACATGCTTCACATGTATGTGGTGGACAAACCATCAAAGCGGGAATATTATCTACACTTGGTAGAGTTTGCATATAACAATGGGAAACAAACATTGCTAGGAATGAGTCCATTTGAATATCTGTATGGAAAAAGGTGTAGGACACTAGTGACTTGGGATAATCCAATTAACATAATTGTGCTTTGGCCAGAGATGCTTAAGGAAATGGAACAAGAGGTTTCAAATACTAGGAAAAATTTAAAGGAAAGCAAAGATAGACAAAAAAAATCTATGCATATAAGAGTAGAGTGCATAAGGAATTTCATGTTGAGGATCATGTTTACCTTAGAGTGAGGCCAAAAAATTTCCTTGAAGCTTGAAATTTGTTCCAAACTATCACTAAGATATTGTGGGCCATTAGAAGTGCTTTAGGGGATAGGTCCAGTTACATATAGAATTAGATTTCCTACTAACACTAGAGCTCATAGTTTTTTTCATGTCACTTTGCTTAAGAAATATGTACATGATCATAACCATGTGATTTATTGGGATATGATACAAGTGAAACCCAAAGGAGAGTTCCAAACAAAGCCACTATGAATCCTAGACAAGAAGGCAACATTGCTCTTGAGCTAAGCCATGTGATAGGAAAGGTGCAATGGAGGCACTTTGGTCTCGATGAGGCTACATGGGACCTGGAAGGTGCCATGAGAGAGGCAAATCCTTTTTTGTTTATATTTTGAGAAAACAATGAGCACCGTATCCATGGGGGAGGGGATTGTAATACCCCGAGTTTTGACTTGGAATATATTTAAAAAAATCATGTAAATGATGTAAATATGCTATTATGGATTCCTAGTGTGAAGCTCAATTCCAAGGCCCAACTAGTGAATGTCTATGTACGTATAATGTAAATATTTATTTAAGTACTACGTGGTAGGATTACCATGCCAATTCGAATGCTTTGTAAATATTATGTTGGGAAATAATAAAATGGTAAAAGATGGTAATGTAAAGAGATCTATAGGGGATATGATTTCATTACAGGGGAAGAGGAAAGGGGCCATATAGAGATTAAGTACTCCATTTCCAAGTATCAACCTTAGAACTCACCCAATCATTGTCATTTACCTTAAGTGAGATAGTTGCTTATTTTACTGTTTTATCCAATCAATGAATGCATGTGTGATGTTGGTGAGGAAAATATTCTCATGTAGTTATTGAAGAATGAGATGGATATACTTTTATGATTGTTGTAAGAGTCCTCTTTTTTTGTTCGGGAGTTATGCTGGTTTCCTTTTCCACCATCCTCTCATCTTTTTTGGAATCTATTACCCATTTTTTCATTATGTAAATCTTGGGGACATTAGTTTTTACACTTCATAGGATTGTCGATCTTACTATTCATTCCATTGTAATTACCATTACCAATATATGAATTAATCAAAAAATCAAATTTGGAAATAGAGCTGCAAATTTGAGGAAAAAGAGATGGATGTAGATGATCATAGAGGTTGGGAAAGCTAGAAACCTTTACCCATTGAGTTTTTCTACTCACATATGCTTGAGCAGCCATGAATTAATGCTACATGAGGTTCTCCAACAACATACACAATACTAGAATCTTATTGCACACACTGCTAAGTGTTGGATTCCTTGAGGTGATTGTGGTTCAGTGAAGGGAAATGCCTTTCTTGTTTTGCGTAGGGAAGTTGGAAGGAGTGCCATGGTTGTGATTGGTGAGCAAGATTTTTGTAAAGCTCCAGATGATCATTTGGATAAGCATTGAAAGCAAAATGGGTTGTGGGATGAGAGAGAGCATCTTGTAGACATTCCATTCACCTTGATAGCCTTATAGTAGAGCTCAGGCGTGACTTCTCATCATAAAGAGTATATTCTAGACAGAGTTCCTAATGTTGGGTGGAAAATTGCTCTTATAGAGCTAGTTTCTTGGATTTTCTTTGTTTAAAGATAAGTATTCTCTTTGTATTTTGATGTGTAATGATTATATTTTATGCATGTGATAATTATGCTTGTATATGCATGATGTGTGTGTGGATAGATTTTATTTATGCTCTTTTTTAATTTATGTAGTTGCATACAAATTTTAAATGTTTATGAATTCTTAATATGTCCATGGGGCAAAAATTAGAGGTCTGGATTCATAAATATTCTCCTCTATTCGTTAGAATAGTGGATGGGGGTGTGACACTGATCCTCCATATTTAGATCAATGTGTTCAAATATTTAAAATCTAAAATAGGGCATCCATTATACTAGGTAATATTGGTATCTAGAAATATGGTCAAAGGAAATAAGACTAATTGTTAATGTATGGCATCAAATAGTTATTGAGGATAATTAAATTTGACCAGATATATTTATTTTGGAGGAAATATAGTGTAGACAAAATGAATAATCACATCATGAATAATACAATCATTAACATACTCTCAAATCAAACACATCACATAAATTACTTCCCTTGAAATTCTTGGAAGTATATCTAATTTATAAGGTGGGGAAGTGTCAAGTATAGGGCCATTTTTATCTATATATATAGCTAAAATATTTCTCTTATGAGTTGCGTCCAAGTATCAATATTATGAATCAAGCATTTCTTCATAGATAAGATTAGGGTTCTTAGGAAACATCATCATTTAAAAAATGGACACAATTGCATGTTTATCAAGATCATAACATTCCACATAGAGTTCAACAAACTTAGAAAACTGATTTATTGTAGGTACAATGGATTTGGCTCAGTCAAACTCCCATGATGGAGTTGTATCACGATTGTCTCTAAATAAATCACATACATCTTGTCTGAGTTTGTATGGAGTGGTTTTATACAATATAGTCTCAAAAATATCAACATCATTATCTATGAGATGCTCTTAATCTTGGTCATGTAGAACATGTTGGGCAAGGGCTACATGTTTCTTTTGAGAAGGCATCCTATAGGATAGGAGGAATGAAAATAATGAAAAATACAATAAAGAAAAATGAAACAACCATACTCAATTCACCAAATGGTGTACCAATGAGTCCACTAATAGTTTAGTCGACTTATCTTACTATGCATTTCCTTTTCATAAAAATCTTTTTTACTCTTGATAAAATACACTTGGAATTTTGTGAAGTCAGTTCTTTTTAATGAAACTTTGACTTAGAAAGAAGATATGTGCTCTATGGAAATTGTTCCATGATCTTATTAGACCATCCACTTGTGATATCACCCTAGACTACTTATTGAAGTTAAGCAATAATGGGTTGATTAAAGGGTGGTTTTCAAAAAGTTCTCCTCTAACCTGTACTGCACTTAAATGAGCCACATGTAAAAGCAGTGTTGCATTGTAGTTCGGCAAACAAAAAATAAATAAAAATTATCTTGGTGGCCTACAATGAACTTGGGTCGTTGATATATACCAAAACTCCACCATTAGATATTGCACTCACATAACTTCACACATCCACTATGGATCATAAAATGCCTCTATCCCACTGTCAAATTGCCTCCAACTTGATGAGGAATTAGCTTGTTACAACAATGAGTAACATTAAATCCCCTCCACATGGAACATTCTGGTTTGTTGGTCAGAAAAGAAAATCCTTTGTAATTTCAAAAAAAGAAAATTGATCTAACTCATGAAAAACAATAAAAAAAATGCTCGGCAAGGCTTGGAAAAGCAAGAACAATTTGATAAACATCCACTCCTGATTAAAACCAAGGATATGAAGATGAAGTGTTTAAATATGATGAGAAAATATATATCTCCACAATTATCATCACAATATTTTATTGCATGGAATAATGCAATCAAAATTCTCATTAGGTTATTTTGCCACTTGTTTTCAATTTTGGGAAAACCTGCACCAATACAACGTTTTATGAGTTGGGTAAAAACTAAATTATGAAATTTTATATGAGGTTGTACGCAAAATTTTCCCCTCCCCTGAATTCATTCAAAAATTCATGCATCATTTTGTTTGACAGAGAAACAATCAATTTGTTGACACATTAATATTGATCGCGTCTCCATTTTGGAGAAGCGATTAATTTGTTGACACATTTGGGAATACTTATTTGAAAGATGATATATACAAATATTTATAGACACATAAATCCAATGATATATACATAGAATGACATGTTTTTCAAGACAAGAAAACTTATCATAAAAATAAAAAGTATGGTGCAATCAATCGAATATAATTAAACCTTGAGTAAGATGTACCATAGATGAAGTAAGTAAAAATTAATAATCATTGTGTATAAATTAGTAATTAATAGAGTTTACATCAATGAATCAATGAATGCCTCACACATTTCCTTTTCTAAGTGTCACTCTTCTTTATCACATTCTTGTTAAGTATGATGTGATCTCCGCCATATGAAACTTGTTTAACAACCTCATTTACAACCCCCTTGGACTTAATCTGCTCCAAATGTTTGAAGTTACATGCACAAGTATGACAAATGGATTGTAAAAAGATTGGACCATACTGGTATAGGACCATTTCCTATGCTTGTCCATTTTTCTGACTACTGCTGTTATAAGAAACTACATCAAATAACTCCTAGAAGATGCCCAAAAATAGACCTAACATGCCCAAAATTGTTGTTTTATTGTTGGTTACTACCCATAATTGTGAAATTATATTTTTTACTACTTCTTAGGAGGAAAAACAGTGCATAGGTTTCCTAGATATGAAGAAATCACGAGGTTACTTGCATTAGAAAGCTAGAATTTGACCCAGAATGTGCCTAGAATTAGTATTGGAAAGGGATGGCTAAAAATGCCTTATTACTTGTTTCCATATTGTTGAGACTATAGTTGTCATTGATGTCAAAGGAGTTCAGGAATTACAAAGGAATAACCAATAGACATGATGGCGGGATGAACTCAGTAAAAGACAAAGGATCCGCAAAGTAAATATATGTGGATTGTCAATTGATGTCAAAGGAGTTCAACAATGACAAAGGAATAACCAGTAAACATGATGATAAGGCAAACTCAGTGTAAGATAAAGGAATTATAAAGTCAGATGGTAGATCAATGACAGGGTCGATGACAAGGGAAAGATCCACAAAGTAAGCAGTGGAAGATAACATTCCAAAGCGCCAAAGAATATTTGGATGGCCCAAATCATTTGAGAGATAGAGATCAATGGTCTATAATAAGATCTGCAAAGTAGGTATGCATGGAAAATAAAATCCACAAACACTAGAGTGAAGTGAAGAGTTGGACGACCCAGATCATTCGAGAGACAAAGATCATTGGTCTATAATAGTCTCCACAATACGAAAGTGCAAGATCTTTAAGCTGTGGAAAGACTATTACATAAGAGAAATTGTGGAAGCCAGTTTTGAGAAGATCGATGGTAGTGAATGATTTCTGCACAAGAAAAGTGAATACCCAAAATATGCATATGATCTAAGATCAATGGCCATGAAAAAGTCTCTTAGAAATCGACGATGTGGAAGAAGTTTTGCTGAAAGGGAATTGCGGAAGTCACTTTTGAGATTTTATGAACCCGCAATCCATAACCCACAATCCGCATATGATCTAATAGTGACAGTCGGAAAAGAGTCCGTAAGAAATCGACGATGCAAAAGAAGTTTTGCAGAAAGGGAATTGCGGAAGTCATTTTTGAGATTTTACAAATTTGTAATCCACAATCTGCATCTGATCTTAGATCAACGGTTCGGGAAGAGTCGACAAGAAATCAATGGTGCAGAAAGTACCTTGCGGAAAGGTAGTTGCAAAAAGGAAATTGCAGAAGGAGCTTTTGAGAAAATTCAAAACGTGTGTCCACAATCTGCAACCCGCAATTGCAAAAAGGTCATTGTGGAAGGATTTTTGCTACGGAAATATCATTGCTGAAAAAGGCAATTTCGAAAGGAATTCTAGTGTAGAATTATCATTGGGGAAATATGGTTTTCTTGTTGAAATAAATGAAAATTTGTTTGTGTTAACACGAGGTTAAGAGACCATCTAGTAATGCATTCCAAAGTATGTCCATGTGTATGTTTGCACAAGTGTATGTAATATACATGCACAGTGTAAGTATAATGTCTGCAACTAAAGTGAAGTATTTCTGCACATTTTAAGGAGATTATATATTAGTATTTAAAAAGGGTCAGGGTGTTCTTTCACTGAAATCAAACTAGTAAGCTACATGAATAATTTAATAAAGAGAGATAAAACATAATTAAAATGATAAACAAAGCATGTTTAGTTAATTAAACGTAGACATAATATGTTGTGAAAAGGACACAATGAATTTGTGAACTGGTTTGATGAAAGGGCATGATAAACAAAATTGGAAAGACGTGATTATTGAAAAGGAAAAGATAATGGATATTTAAACAGAAGATCAATTTGATAGCAGAGTGTCTCCATGATCCATATCTATGTAGCAACAATAGTAGACAAATACCAAAGAAGGAAAACCAGTGACAGGGTTGAAAACATAAAGAAGATATGGAAGTATGATGAAATCAAATTAGGGTGGCAGGGTGGTGCTAGGGCATGATACAGGCTTGCAAGGAGGTTGTGGCCTCCTTCTAGTGGTATATGGTAAATAGGGTGTCATAGCATCCTTTCAGTAGAAGCTGATAAACCAGGGGTTAGTAGCCTCCTTCCAGTGGTAGCTGGCAAATAGGGTGTAGAATCATCCTTTCAGTAGTAGCTAATAAACCAGGGGGTCATAGCATCCTTCCAGTGGTAGCTGGTAAATAGGGTGTCATAGCATCCTTTCAGTAGTAGATGATAAACAATGGGGTCGTATCCTCCTTCCAGTAGTTGTTGGTAAATAGGGTGTAGTACCATCCTTGTCTGTAGTAGCAGCCATACACTATTTGCAAATGTAATTTTGCAGTAATAGGAAGTATTGGTGGTTTACCCAATTGGGATTCCATGATAAATTTGTGTTCTGTGTGTTCTTGTTGATCATGTGTGTTAATGAATAAATTAAAAGTGGTTTAAATTGTTAAAGGTTATCAATACTAATTCACCCCCCCTCTCAGTATTGTCCAATATTCCAACAATTGGTATCAGAGCCAGGTTCCTTCACTACAATTTAACCATTGGAAGGAAGATCCTACTTAAAAACCATTATGGATCAACAAGAAGAATTAGCCACCAACAAACCACCATTATTCACAGGATAAAATTATGCATACTGGAGTGTGAGAATGAAGTTCCATACGATGTCTCTTGGATGGAAGGCTTGGGAAGCAACTGAAAAGGAGTATAAAATAGCATACAACCTACCTACAGATAGATTGGAACTAGACCAATATCAGGGTAACGAAAAATCCATATATGCAATCTTGAGTAGATTGACAAACTATGTATTTGTAAAAGTCATGCGATGCAAGACTGCCAAACACGCTTGGGATAAATTAAATATTTTCTATGAAGGAGAATCCAAATTCAAAGAATCCAGGCTTCAGACATATAAAGGATAGTTTGAGAGCCTAAAAATGAAAGAAGAAAAGAATATTGGAGAATAACTTCTAAGAGTAGATGAAGCTTCCAATGTTATTAGAGGCCTTGGAGGAGAATTAAAAGAAAGATAAGTAGTTGACAAGGTACTAAGAACATTGCCAATGAAGTATGAATCAAAGGTGTCCACTCTAGAAGAACGAGATGACCTTGATGTCATAACAATAGATGAACTACACGGGATCTTCATTGCATATGAGATGAGAATGTGACATAATGATCCTTTAAGAAAAGAGGTAGCATTTAAATCCATAAAAGAATCAAAGAAGTCCAAAGCTCCATCCAAAAACCATTCAGATCAAATTCCAGATGATGATGAAGCATTCTTTATTAAAAAACTTGAGATAGGTACTGTTAAATACAAAGGAAAGCTACACCTAAAGTGTTTTAGTTGTGGAAGAATTGGCCACTTTGCTTCAATATGTCCTTACTCTAAACAAGATGATAGTGATGAGAGAGAAGCCTCAAGGAAGTTCAAAAGGGGTAAAATGGGAAAAAAAAGGTACCATGAGAAAAAGTAAATTCTTTACACTATGGAAGGTAGTGAAGACACAGATACAAGTGAAGAAGAAGAAACATAAATTCTATTCATGGGAATTGATGCTCAAGCTTAGAATGGTGAATCATATGAGGAAGGATAATTAGACTTAAAATTTGAACTCATTAGTGCTTTTGAAGAACTTGAAAAATGCAAGAGAAAGAACAAAAAGTCAAACCATGTCATTAGGAAGTTGGAAACTCAACTTCTAGAGGCCAAAAGGATTGAAGAGGACCTAAATTTGCAGCTCAAAAGAAGAATACAATAATATGAAAGGCTTGAATAAGAGATCATGCGGCTTAGGAAAAATCTTGATGAAGAAGCTATGAAATCAAAATTCGAGGACAACACAAAGATATTATATGATATCCTAAATAGCCAAAGACCATCAAGTGATAAATCTAGATTATGATATGACAAAGAAAAGAAGCCAGAATATTCCTCTTTCACAAAACAAGATGAAAGAAGCTATGCTGCTACACTCAAGAAGAAAGAAAGTAAGAAAATTGCTCCTCTCTTACAAAGAACGGACATGATGCCTACAAGACCAATGACAAATAGATATCAACAAATCTTCATGGGTCATTGCTACTCCTGTAATAAATTTGGACATAAAGCCCTGAATTGCAAAGAATATGGAAAGGTTCATGACTATAATAAGAATTTATGGAAGACTAAATCCAGTCATCAGAATTATTCCCATATAAAGAATTTGAGAAAATATGAAAAAAAAATATTACAAATAGAAAGATCAAAAGGAACTCTTTGGATATTAACATTGTTGTCATAAGCTTGGCCACAAGGCTGTTGATTGCAGAACCAAGGGAAAAGATCAAAGTCTGATAAGGAAACAAGACATAAACACATCAAATGATAGAATATCAGTAAGCAGGGTACCTCATGGAAAGATGTGGAGAATAAAGTTAGATTACAAAGACTCAAAATAAACACAAATTTAAAACATCAGTGAAGTTTCCAAAGATGATGATGATCATAATAGTGCTATAAATATAAGTGAAATCCATTATGAGGGAAAGAAAGATGAAGATATAAAAAAATACACTGATGGAGATGAAGATGATGAAGACGAATATAGTGGTGGATGCCTTTTCTAAAAAGGTTTCTCATGACCTAGAAGAGAACACTGGAATTAGCATTTGAAGGGATCATATACTTAGGGGGAGTTGATATCACAAAATTGAAATTGATACTTGAAAAATATCAGTACGAAAGAAGAAAAGAATGTTTGGAGGTTGACATCATTACAAGAAGTAGAATAATCATATGAAATTCTTGGTAAAAGATATCTTCCTCAAAGACAAGAGATGATCAGGGTTAAATGATAATACTGGTGCATGGTTGGCATAGAGAAAAGGGTAAGACCTGTAAATAACATGAAAATTATTCTTATTACTTAGAATATGAAGTCATGACACATAAATCCTAAGGACTTGCTGAGAAGGAAATTATGCACAGTCATTTTTGTGAGCTTTAGCGGTTCTACTAAAATATAGAGCTTGACCATATTATGTATGAGTGCAAAGAATTAGCTTGAAGTAAACTGAGAGAGACTCTATAATGGATAAAAGTGAAGCACAATGATAGGGGGAGTCTATGAATTTATCACTCAGGTTATCATTCAAAGACTTGCATCAAGAAGGAAAATGAGGATGCTAACTAAGACTATCATTCCTCAAGTAATCATTAGTACGAAGTCCAGTTAACAAGGGGAAGAGAAGAAAAGAACTTAAAAGAAGAGATAGGCTAGCAAGGGCGGTTGCTAGAAAGAAGAAAGACATGAAATCCTATATCAAAATGGGTACAACAATAACATAACAGGTTATCTTTTTCCATTGTTGTCAAAGGGGTAGAATGTTTAGATGTTGCCATCAATGCCAAAGGGGGAGAATGTTGAGAATATAGTTGTCATTGATGTCAAAGTTGTTCAGGAATGACAAATGAATAACTAATAGACATGATGGTAGGATGAACTCAGTAAAAGACAAAGGATCCACAAAGTTAATATACATGGATTTCCAATTGATGTCAAAGGAGTTCAACAATGACAAAGGAATAACCAGTAAACATGATGATAGGGTAAACTCAGTGTAAGACAAAGGAATTACAAAATTGGATGGTAGATCGATGACAGGGGAAAGATCCACAAACTAAGCAGTGGGAGATAAAATTCCAAAGTGCTAAAGAAGAATTGGACAACCCAGATCATTTGAGAGACAAATATCAATGGTTTATAATAAGATCTGCAAAGTAGATATGCGTAGAAAATAACATCCCCGAACACTAGAGTGAAGTGAAGAGTTGGACGACCCAGATCGGTCGAGAGACAAATATCATTGCTCTATAATAGTGTCCACAATACGAAAGTGCAATATCTTTAAGCTGTGGAAAGACCATTATGAAAGAGAAATTACAGAAGCCGATTTTGAGAAGATCGACGGTAGTGAATGATTTCTGCACAAGAAAAGTGAAGATCTACAATCCGTATTTGATCTAAGATCAACGGTTGGGAAAGAGTCTCTTAGAAATCGACGGTGTAGAAGAAGTTTTGTAGGGAATTACGGAAGTCACTTTTGAGATTTTATGAATCTGCAATTCGCATCTGATCTAAGATCGACGGTCGAAAAAGAGTTCGTAATAAATCGACGATGCAGAATAATTTTTGTGGAAAGGGAATTACGGAAGTCATTTTTGAGATTTTACAAATTTGCAATCCGCATCTGATCTCAGATCAACGGTCAGGCAAGAGTCTGCAAGAAATCAACGGTACGGAAAGTACCTTGTGGGAAGGTAGTTGTGGAAAGGAAATTGTGGAAGGACCTTTTGATAAAAGTCAAAATGCACGTCTGCAATTTGCAACACGTAATTGTGGAAAGGTCGTTGTGGAAGGATTTTTTTTGCGGAAATATTATTGCGAAAAAAGGCAATTTCGGAAGGAATTTTGCTGCAAAATTATCATTACGGAAAGACGGTTTTCCTGTTGAAATAAATGAAAATGTGTTTGTGTTAATTCAGGAGGTTAATAGGCCATCTGGTAATGCATGCTAGAGGTTGTCTGTTTGTATGTACACACAGTATGTCCGCACAGGTGTATGTAATATTCATGCACAATGTATGTATAATATCTGCAACTAAAGTGAAGGATTTGTGCACATTATAAAGAGATTATACGTTTGTAATTAAAAAGGCTCAGAGTGTTCTTTCGCTGAAATCAAACTGGTAAGCTACATGAATAAATTAAGAAAGAGATAAAAAAAATTAAAGTGATAAACATAGTATGTTTAGTTAATGAAACATAGACATAATATGTTGTGAAAGGACACAATAAATTTGTGCAATGGTTTGATGAAAGGGCATGATAAACAAAATTGGAAGGACGTGATTATTGAAAAGGAAAATATTATGGATATTTAAATAGAAGATCGATTTGATAGTAGAGTGTCTCTGTGATCCAGATCTATGTAGCAACAGAAGTAGTTAGAAACCAAACAAGGAAAACCAATGATGGGGTTGAAAAAATAAAGAATATATGGAAGTATGATGAAATAAAATTAGGGTAGCAGGGTGGTGCTAGGACAGGCTACCAGCCTGCAAGGAGGTTTTATCCTCCTTCTAGTGGTAGCTGGTAAACAGGATGTCATAGAATCCTTTCAGTAGCAGTTGATAAACCAAGGGGTCATAGCCTCCTTCAAGTGGTAGTTGGTAAATAGGGTGTAGAAGCATTCTTTCAGAAGTAGCGTATAAACCAGGGGGTCATAGCCTCCTTCCAGTGGTAGCTAGTAAATAGGGTGTCGTAGCATCCTTTTAGCAGTAGCTACTAAACAAGGGGGTCATAGACTCCTTCCAGTAGTTGCTGGTAAATACGGTGTAGTACCATCCTTGTTTGTAGTAGTAGGAAGAAACTATTTGTAAATATAATTTTGTAGTAATAGGAAGTATTGGTGGTTTACCCAATTGGGCTTCCACGATAAATTTGTGTTCTATGTGTTCTTGTTGATCATGTGTGTTAATGAATACATTAAAAGTTTTTTAAATTGTTAAAAGTTATCAATATTGATTCACCCCCCCTCTCACTATTTTCCAATATTCCAACACATCTCTGGCTTCATTAATGTCCTCAACCTCTAATAGTCTTCAAATTTCTTGTATCTTAGGGATTCATCAATATTAGGGATTTTGTTCTCTTAATGGTTTTGGAACATCCTTGTCACCCTAGTTATATTAGAAAAGGATAACACTTTCACAGAGAAAGGAGGATCAATTTCACCCGAATTAGAATGGTCAAAGAATAACAAGAGGAAGAACTAATAGGGAAGGATAATGATGAATCACATGGATGAAACGATCTATTCTCATTTTCCAATATCATCAATTCGTGCATAATTAAGTGCTCGAGCAATGACAATGAGGGTTCCCCCATGAATGTCCATCATTCATTGTGAAAATATCAAATTTTCAATCTCAACCATTCATGCATAGTGATGTCCCCAGGTAGTAACAGAGAGGGGTCCCCCACAAATGGCTTGGAATAATCATGTAGCTATCAAAATTCCAATATTGTCCATTCATGCATAATGACATGACTGTGCAACAATAATGAGGGTTCCCTCATGGATGGTTAGGATTCATTTATGCGCTTCTCAACTTTTGATCCTATCCATTCACACAACAAGAAATGATTGTGACTTGGCATGAGTGTCGCCTCCCACCAATAGTCAATATCCAATATTGGTAATGGATTTAGTTGGTCATGACCATTTTTGCACAAAGTAAAAATGATTGGGAGCCCCACCAATGGCCAAGATATGATGTTGGATATTGTGTGATTTAATTACAACCATTCACACAAAGGGGAATCCAACTGCCTTCCACGCCTGTTGCCGTTGTGCCAATGGTTCATATCTCTTCCCCATGTAAGATCAATGGTTGAGGGACATCACTATGATTCAAAGTATATGGGATATTTCTTGAGGATATTCTCCCAAATAAAGATGCATATATATCCACTTCCAAATAAACATACATTGGTTTCTAAGATTGTCGAAAATAATCTTTTTAGTAAGATTGATGTAAAAAATTGATTTTGGAAAATTGTTATAGATCCTAAAGATAGATATAAAACTTGTTGTGTTGTTCCAAAGCACCAATATCAGTGAAAAGGTATACATTTTTGGTTGAAGAATTCTCCATTAGAATTCCAAAAGAGGATGGGAGATATATTTTGAGATGTCCCCTTTGTCATTATTTATATTAATTATTTTATAAATGATACTCTCTTAGCATGAACAAACACAATGGACACCTAACCAAGTTCTATGGTCTGGTTTTCAAACATGGATTAACATTGTCCCAAAATAAATGTGAATTTATTGCAACTATAATTGATTTCTTAGGCTTGATTCCTGCGAAAGGAAAATAGAACTATAAGAACATGTTATGAAAACATTGTATGAATTTATTGATCAAACTATTGATAATAAACAACTGTATATATTTTTAGGTTGTCTGAACTATATCAGATATTTTTATGAAAAACAAGTTACAAATGTACATTGTCTACATACATGATTAAGAAAGAAGGGTGTGCATTGGAATGAAAAAAAGACTCAAGTTGTTTAGGTAATAAGATTTTTGTATAATTTATCCAAGAATTTATAAAAGGGGATAAAATTCCTCTATTTCAACCATGTTTGAAAAATACAAAGGTAATCATTCTCAATGGAGGAGGAGAAAAGAGATTCTAACCTAATTTTTAGTGTTGATGTATTTGTAACTTCAGAATGTATTCACTTGTATAACTTATGTATTGTACCCCGATGTTTATTTCGGGAAGTGTCTATAATGTAATTGAGTCATGTCATGCCCCGATGTTCCGATTGGGAGATTCATTAATGTAAACAAGTCATGTAAAGTCATTGAGGCTAACCCTCCATTGTAAGTAAGGGAAATAGTCCCCACAATTGAGTTAAGGTTAACCCTCCTTGTTGATCGGAGGGCAAAGTCTCCACAGTTGTGGGACGCTAGGGTTATTAGACTCTCCTAGAGATGTCAGCCCTAATAAGTAATTGTTAAGTGGGGCCGACATGTTGGGAGTGGAAATTAAGTGAACAAAAGAATATAAATAGAGAGTGAGCCTCTCTATTTATCACACACACACTCACTCACTGGAGCGCATGAGTGAGAGAGAAGAAGCTGGGATTAGAGAGAGAGACTACTGCTGTTGGGAGATCATCTTTATGTTTTCAGGTTTTACTTTTGGTGCTGATTCTATCCCTGAGGAAGTTGCAAGGTTTTATCCTTTATGGTTTCCCTGAGGAAAATTCTTTGTGTCTCTTGTATCTTGTGTTTATTGTTGTGCATGTTATTCTCTCAGTTAAAGATCCTAAGATCATAATGCTAGCTTGAATGATAAAAATCTAACATGGTATCAAAGCTAACCTAAGAAGAAGACATTGTGCAACTACATAAGCTAGGGATTCTTAATTTTTGGGTCTCTCTCCACAATCCATCAAAAAAAGTATGCTAGGCTGACTCTCCATTGAAGGGCGCATCTTTCTGTCGAAGCGGAATTCGATTCCGAGTATTTTCAGTTTTTGGTACGAGAAATTAGGGCTTCTTACAGAAGATCAATTTTTGAGTGAGCCTGGCATAAGATTTCTCTCCTCATCAAAATCAAATTTTAGAGACCTGGGTTGAGATTTTTGGCTGGGTATAACTTCGGGAAAGTCAAACCCTAGTTTGACCCCAGGCCGAAAAAATGCTAAAATACTAAAACTGATAAGTTTTGGTACATTTGATATATCTAGGGATTGGAGAAGGATCAGGAGCTAAAAATTTCACAGGCCAAAGATAAAATTTGGATTTACATTGTATCCAAAGTTCAGCCTCAGATTCGCTATATTCTAGGAGATATGATCCCTCCAAGTTAGGGTTCTAGCCTCTCCTAGGATTTGTTATACCAAAATCCTGTCACCATCATGTGATAAGACATTTGACATACCTAATTGCCCTGAATCCAAGCTTCTGGAGTGGAAACCCATACTAAATTTCAATATTTCATACAAATTCCCAGCACCATGCTTACCTTGTTATCCAGAAGCGGTACCCTTGTTTGCACCACCCATCCC
Organism: Pseudotsuga menziesii; assembly: GCA_001517045.1. NCBI lineage: Eukaryota > Viridiplantae > Streptophyta > Pinopsida > Pinales > Pinaceae > Pseudotsuga > Pseudotsuga menziesii. Next base: position 950,358 of record LPNX011019813.1, read on the forward strand.
CTATTGCCCACAAGCGGTGCCACCGCTTATGGCCCTTGGTCCATAAGCAGTTATTACCAGAACCGCTCTATTATTGAAGGAGAAACGTGGTACCCTGGTGGATAAGAAGAAGAAGAAAGGGAAGGGTAAAAAGAAGAAGGATAAGAAAGAGCAAAAGCAGAAACCATATGCTCTTGATGGTGCTCGTTCTAAGAGAACGCTCAGAAAACCCAAGTTCCCTTGTAAGCTTTGCAAGGGGGACCACCTTCTTAAGGAGTGTCCCGGTCTCTCCCGTGTACAAGAAGAGTGGTCTAAAAGCTCCAGATCATCTGTGTCATCAACGTCTAATCATCATGTTGACGATAATCCCTTAACCAGTGACCCATTGGTAAAAGGTCGTAAGGGTAAACTTTTGTATCCTTGTTTTCTATGCAAGGCTATGCATCGTACTTTTCTTTGTCTAAGCATGGATGAAGCTTCGCGTTGGTTGGAAAATATTACTGATCATCAACAGGTGATTCCAACAAGTGATAGTAAGTTATCCCTTGATTCCTCGATGGCTGACCAAGTGGTTGATTTGGATTTATCTGTGGTTGATCCCACTCTTCCTTTGGAGAGTGAAGTTAAAGTGGTCGAGTTAGTATCATTTCCACCTAATCCCACTCTTTCATCAGAGAGTGTTAAGACTGAAGTAGTCTCTTTGACCAAATCTTCGTCTTGTTCTTCTCTTCCAGTAGAGAATGAACTTAATCCTGCTGAAGTTCTTATGCTTCATTCTGATTGTTCTCCACAAGAGGAAATTTTGTCTGTTTCGACAGAACCCTCTCCGAGTAGTGAGGTTATTTCCTTTGACTGGATTAACCTAACAGAGTCTCGTCTTCATTGGAGTGTTGCTTTCTAGATAGTTGTGAATGTTACTACTAGGCGGATACTTCACACTATTGTTGACGAAGGGGCTTCTGTTAGTATTCTATCCTCAACTGCTTGGAAAGCTTTAGGTTCTCCTCAACTTGTGCCAGCCGCCGATCAGATACTAGCTTTTGATCGCATGCATACCTCACCTTTAGAGACCCTTCCTTGTTTTCCTATTACATTAGGAGGGAAAATTGTCTGTATTGATGTTATGGTGGTCTAAGGTCCTTTAGATTTCAATCTGCTCCTTGGACGCAATTATGTTTATGCCATGAAGTCTGTTGTGTCCACACTCTTTAGAGTTATGAATTTTCCCCATGATGGGAAGATGGTGACCATTGATCATATTTCCTTTGTTACACCCGACCATCGCGTTACTCCTAGTAATCAGACTACCCTGAATGTGCCACATGTTCTTGTGGATTTTCCCCATTCTAGTTAGATTCTTCCCATCATAGGTAAAATGGGGGGGAATGGCTCTAATATATGGACATCATAAAGGAGCTAAGCTGCTAGATTTTATGAAATGGGGGCAACCTACCAACCTCTGGATATCATGTTCGGTAGGAGCAGGTTTGAGAGCATAGTTTACCCTTTGGTTTCAAGCTCGTTAAAAAATAAAACCACTCCTTGAGCAAAGTTCCCATTCTGTGTCAAGCTCATTAAAAAATGAAACGGATGCCTGTGAGCAAAGTTCCCATTCTATGTCAAGCTCATTAAAAAATGAAATGGATCTCCTTAAGCATAGTTTACCTTTTGGTTTCAAGCTTGCATAAAAATGAAATCATTCCTAAGCATAGTTCATTTTCTATTTCAAGCTCGTTAAAAAATGAAGTAGGTTTCCTTAAGCATAGTTTACCTTTTGGTTTCAAGCTTGCATACAAATGAAATCATGTTCCAAGCATAGTTACCTTCCGTTTTAAGCTTGTGTAAAAATGAAATAGATCCCCTTCCCTTGAGTCGAGTCTTCACTTTAGTGTTAGAACTCGAACCTTCTTTTCACATGCCTAGTTCTCATTCTTCCTACCCCCCTGGTGAACATTTTCACATTAGTAACCAGGTTTTTAGGTTGGGTATGGAAGAAGAATCGTCAAATGAAACAAAGCTTGGGGGCATGTCGAGCCGCTAGCAACCATGCTAGGGGTAGGGTTCACTAGCAATCATGCTGGGGGCAAGATTCCAACCTCTGTATGTTAATGGGATTTTTTCAAGCATAGTTTACCCATTGGTTTTGAGCTTGCGTAAAAATGAAACCAATATTCGAGCATTCTTTCAACTGATCTTCGAGCTCGTTAAAAATAGTAAGATGGTGTTGAGCTTACTTTTCATTTTTCATGCTCTGGTTAAAACATGAAACTTGGTTTGAGCTTAGTTTATTACTTTTTTCGTGCTATGTATTCAAACATGAAAAAGTCTAATGGAGTTCTCTTTAAACTCTTTTCAGGATCCCTAAATATGAAAAGATCGTTGAGTGATCTTGTCTTCTTCACGCTTGTTAAAGTATTTGAAGAGTCGTCCGTCCGACGGTAGGTTATCTCTTTTTCGGTTTGGATAGGACTATTTACGAAGAAGGAACACTCCAGCCAATCATGACTGGAAGTGTTTTCTAAGGTATGATTTTACACTTTTTCAGGCCTTAGAGACTAAATCATATGAAAAAGGACCCCTTTGGAGTCTTCTTTCGTATTCGTTCAGACTCTCTAAACATGAACGATACCGAGTTTTCCTTCAGTGGACTCGTTAAATTAAACATTGAGAGACCCATTTTGGGAACGAACCCCTCCTCTCTTAGGTTCATAAAATATATGAGTCTGGACTTGTCTTCCCACAGGCTATATCGAGTGTTTGTTACCCTCTTTGAACTCGTAAAATTTAAAAGAGGCACTCATCAATCATGATGGGGGAAACGAAAAGGGAATCATTTTGCAAATAATGGCAATTGTTTGTCATTACCTTTGAACATGACACTTGTCTGCACAATCATGTCAGTCAATTGGGTATTTAGCTGATCTCCGTGACGATCCACTTTCATGAGTCATGTCACTCCTTTGAGTCTTTCAAAAGAATTCATTTTCCACTATTGCATTGTGTGTCTGTCCCGTCTAGTCATGTTGCCAAGTCTTTTTGTCGTGCCACCCAATGTTCAAAGGGGATTTGAAAAAGTTTTACCTCTGCAGTCTACACAGTCTTTGTGTCAGTATCTTTGAGTCAGTCATATGGTTACTGCATTCACATAATTCCATAACTATGTTTCGAGTTTTGTGTCGTCGATGTGGGACTCATCATGGCCCTCCTTTGATGACACTATTCCCGTCGACATCAGCTCATTATCCGGGAAATAGTCTTAGAAAAAATATTTAGTACCTTGAGATCTGTATGCCTCAATGATAGATTCTCTTGCTCTTGACATAGGTTCACATCATTGACCTTTGATCGATAGAGTCGACTGAGTGTTCGACATCAGGACATCTATTCACACTCAGTAAATTGTACTAGAGTACCTTGGGAATCATTGACATTAAGGGTGATCTCCCTCGCACTTATTAACAGTTCACATCATTGGCTGGTAATCAAGTGGTTTCTACCATGTTCGACTTCAGATCATTGTAATCACATGGATAGAATCGTACTTTGTGGAAGACGAGACAAAGACCCTGGGTGTTAGTTTAAAGCGTTCATTGCTTTTCCCCAGGCTGTGATGGAATTTTTGTATATCTAGCATGGATCCACATTTGTATGGTCATGGCTATGCTCAAATTTGCCTCTGTATGACATAGATCTACATTGTATGTCTGGTATCTATGTCCAAGTTTGAGTCCTCTATCACATGGATCTACGCTGTATTCTAGTAGCCATGCTTGTTTATTCCTCTCATGGATCTGCCTTGTATTGGTCTGCAGCCATGAGTTTGGTTACTTGTGTCTATGAGTCAACATACTAATGTACTATAGATGCCTACTTGACAACATGCTCCAAATATTTGGTTTGTGGATAAGAAGAAGAAGAAATGGAAGGGTAAAAAGAAGAAGGATACGAAAGAGAAAAAGTAGCAACCATCTGCTTTTGATGGTGCTCGTTCTAAGAGAACACTGAGAAAACCCAAGTTCCCTTGTAAGCTTTGCAAGGGGGACCACCTTCTTAAGGAGTGTCCTGGTCTCTCCTATGTACAAGAAGAATGTTCTGAAAGGTACAAACCGTCTGTGTCTTCAACCTCTGATCATCATGTTCATGATACTCCCTCAACCGGTGACCCATTGGTAAAAGGTTGTAAGGGTAAAGTCTTGTATCCTTGTTTGATATGCAAGGCTATGCATCGTACTTTTCTTTTTCCAAGCATGGATGAAGCTTTGCGTTGGTTGGAAAATATTACTGATCATCAACAGGTGATTCCAACAAGTGATAGTAAGTTATCCCTCGATCCCCCACTGGTTGACCAAGTGGTCGATTTGGATTTATCTGTGGTTGATACCACTCTTCCTTTGGAGAGTGAAGTTAAAGCGGTTGAGTCGGTATCATTTCCACCCTATCTAGCTCTTTCATCAGAGAGTGTTAAGACTAAAGTAGTCTCTTTGACCAAATCTTCATCTTGTTCTTCTCTTCCAGTAGAGAATGAACTTAATCCTGCTGAAGTTCTTATGCTTCATTATGATTTTTCTCGACAAGAGGAAATTTTGTCTGTTTCGACAGAACCCTCTCTGAGTAGTGAGGTTATTTCCTTTTACTGGAGTAACCTAATAGAGTCTCATCTTCATTCGAGTGTTCCTTTCCAAATAGTTGTGAATGTTACTGCTAGGAGGATACTTCGCACTATTGTTGACGAAGGGGCTTCTGTTAGTTTTCTATCCTCAACTGCTTGGCAAGCTTTAGGTTCCCCTCATCTTGTTCCAGCCACCGATCAGAAACTGGCTTTTAATTGCAGGCCTACTGCACCTTTAGGGACCCTTCCTTATTTGCCTATTACATTAGGAGGGAAAACTGTCTGTATTGATGTTATGGTGGTCCTAGGTCCTTTAGATTTTAATCTACTCCTTGGACGTGATTATGTTTATGCCATGAAGGCTGTTGTGTCCACACTCTTTGGAGTTATGCATTTTCCCCATGATGGCAAGATTGTGACCATTGATCAGTTTTCCATTGTTACACCTGACCATCGCGACTGCCTTGAATGTGCCGCATGTTCTTGTGGCTATTTTCGCTTCTAGTTAGATTCTTCCCATCATAGGTAAAATGGGGGGCATGGATCTAGTCTATGGACATCATAATGGAGATAAGCCGCTAGCTTTTATGTAATGGGGGGAAGTCTACCAACCTCTGGATATCACGATAGGTAGGAGCAGGTTTGAGAGCATAGTTTACCCTTTTGGTTTCAAGCTTGCATAAAAATGAAACCATGTTGAGAGCATAGTTTAATTTTGGTTTCAAGCTCGTTAAAAAATAAAACCACTCCTTAAGCATAGTTTACCCTTTTGGTTTCAAGCTTGCATAAAAATGAAACCATGTCGAGAGCATAATTTAATTTTGGTTTCAAGCTCATTAAAAAATAAAAGGACTCCTTAAGCATAGTTTACCTTTTGGTTTCAAGCTTGCATAAAAATGAAATCATTCTTGAGCAAAGTTCCCATTCTATGTCAAGCTCGTTAAAAAATGAAATAGATCTCCTCAAGCATAGTTTACCTTTTGGTTTCAAGCTTGCATAAAAATGAAATCATTCCTGAGCATAGTTCATTTTCTATTTCAAGCTTGTTAAAAAATGAAGTAGGTTTCCTTTAGCATAGTTTACCTTTTGGTTTCAAGCTTGAATAAAAATTAAACCATGTTCCAAGCATAGTTACCTTCTATTTCAAGCTTGCGTAAAAATGAAACAGATCCCCTTCCCTTGAGTCGAGTCTTCACTTAAGTGTTAGAACTTGAACCTTCCCGATTCTCGTTCTTCCTACCCCCCTGGTGAACATTTTCACATTAGTAACCAGGTTTTTAGGTTGGGTATGGAAGAAGAATCGTCAGACAAAATGAATCTTGGGGGCATGTCGAGCCGCTAGCAACCATGCTAGGTAAGCTTTGCTAGCAATCATGCTGGGGGCAAGATTCCAACCTCTGTATATCATGTTAATGGGATTTTTCAAGCATAGTTTACCCATTGGTTTTGAGCTTGCATAAAAATGAAACTAATCTTCGAGAATTCTTTCAACTGATCTTCGAGCTCGTTAAAAACAGTAGGATGGTGTTGAGCTTACTTTTCATTTATCGTGCTCTGGTTAAAACATGAAAAGTGGTTTGAGCTTAGTTTGTTACTTTTTCGTGCTCTGGATTCAAACATGAAAAGGTTAATGGAGTCCTCTTTAAACTCTTTTTAGGTTCCCTAAATATGAAAATATTGTCGAGCAACCTTGTCTTCTTCACGATCGTTAAAGTATTTGAAGGGTCGTCCATCCAACGGTAGGTTATCTCTTTTTTGGTTTGGATAGGACTATTTACGAAAAAGGAACACCCCAGCCAATCATGACTGGAAGATTTCTTTAAGGTATGATTTTATACTTTTTCGGGCCTTAGAGACTAAATCATACAAAAAAGGACCCCTTTGGAGTCTTCTTTCATTTTTGTATATCTAGCATGGATCCACATTTGTATGGTCATGGCTATGCTAAAATTTGCGTTTGTATGACATAGATCTACGTTGTATGTCTAGTAGATATGTCCAAGTTTGAGTACTCTATCACATGGATCTATGATGTATTCTAGTAGCCATGCTTGTTTATTCCTCTCATGGATCTGCCTTGTATTGGTCTGCAACCATGAGTTTGGTTACTTGTGTCTATGAGTCAACATACTGATGTACTATAGATGCCTACTTGACAAATTGCTTCGATCAAGCCGACATTTTCATCTCATGATGATGACTTGTTCTCTCAAAGCTCTCGTTTATCGTATCCATCTAAGACTCATCCTTTGGGGGGCATCCTGTTATACCAAAATCCTGTCTTTATCATGTGATAGGATATTTGACATACTACTTGCCCTGAATCCCAGCTTTTGGAGTGGAAACCCATACTAAATTTCAATCTTTCATACAAATTCCTAGCACCACGCTTACCTTGTTATCCAGAAGCGGTACCCTTGTTCGCACCGCCCATGCCCTGTTGCCCACAAGCGGTGCCACTGCTTATGGCCCTTGGTCCATAAGTGGTTATTACCAGAACCGCTCTGTTATTAAAGGAGAAACATGGTACCCTGGGTAAAAAGGGAAAAATAGAAGTTTATTGAGGCTTCTAGATGATAAGCGTCGTGTCCTCCGTTATCCCTATTGTTGTGGGTTAGTTGAGCTCGAGATCCCTCATCCTAGGATCTTAGAGGCCACCTCACCCACTAATCTCTCAACCATCCCTATCCATGTAGCCTTATAAATACAAGCTTATGGCCATGGTTGAGGGGGAGAAATTTTAAGGTATTGTTATGCTGTTGGATTGATCACTTGGTCCATATCATTGGAGAGCATAGAGAGAGCTAGAGTTGGAGCTTATGGGGATGAGAATGCTTGGTTTCATAGAGATGCATGTCAACAATAAGGCTTGGTTTTAAACTTCTTCATATTTCTTTAATGCAAGTTGATTTCTGTCTCACATGTATTGTTGTTGTTTGATTTCACATGTATGTTGTTAGCTTCCTTAGTCACTAACATAGATTAGTAGATTATATTCTGGTGGTTTCGATATGTTTGTGTGTTGAAGCTTATTGCAGGTACACAGGGTAACGATCGAAGCATTACAATCCAGGTATCTACTACGTCTAGGGAGAGTCTTCAACCTCTGTCCTCTATTTGTTCTAGATCTGAACCATTCAGACCAATGGAACACCTTGCTATCCGTAGGAGGTGAAATATTCCATCTAAGAAATCTCTAGATATACTTCATTTTTTAACAAGCTTGAAATAGAAAATGAACTATGCTCAAGAATGATTTCATTTTTATGTAAGCTTGAAACCAAAAGGTAAACTATGCTTGAGGGGATCCATTTCGTTTTTTAACGAGCTTGACACAGAATGGGAACTATGCTCAGGAATGATTTCATTTTTATGCAAGCTTGAAACCAAAAGGTAAACTATGCTTAAGGAGTGGTTTTATTTTTTAACGAGCTTGAAACCAAAAGTAAACTATGCCCTAAAGCATAGTTTACCTTTTGGTTTCAAGCTTGCATAAAAATGAAACCATGCCTTTGAGCAAAGTTCCCATTCTATGTCAAGCTCGTTAAAAAATGAAATGGATTTCCTTAAGCATAGTTTACCTTTTGGTTTCAAGCTTGCATAAAAATGAAACCATGTTGAGAGCATAGTTTACTTTTGGTTTCAAGCTCGTTAAAAAATAAAACCACTCCTTAGGCATAGTTTACCTTTTGGTTTCAAGATTGCATAAAAATGAAATCATTCCTGAGCATAGTTCCCATTCTGTGTCAAGCTCGTTAAAAAATGAAATGGATCCCCTCAAGCATAGTTTACCTTTTGGTTTCAAGCTTGCATAAAAATGAAATCATTCATGAGCATAGTTCATTTTCTATTTCAAGCTCGTTAAAAAATTGAGTAGGTTTCCTTAAGCATAGTTTACCTTTTGGTTTCAAGCTTGCATAAAAATGAAATCATGTTCCAAGCATAGTTACCTTCCGTTTCAAGCTTGTGTAAAAATGAAACAGATATCCTTCCCTTGAGTCGAGTTTTCACTTTAGTGTTAGAACTTGAACCTTCTTTTCACATGCCTGGTTCTCGTTCTTCCTATCCCCCTGGTGAAAATTTTCACATTAGTAACCAGGTTTTTAGGTTGGGTATGGAAGAAGAATTATCAGATGAAACGAAGCTTGGGGGGCACATCAAGCCCCTAGCAACCATGTTAGGGGTAAGCTTCGCTAGAAATCATGTTTGGGGAAAGATTCCAACCTCTGTATAGCATGTTAATGGGATTTTTCAAGCATAGTTTACCCATTGGTTTCAAGCTTTACCCATAAGATGGTGTTGAGCTTACTTTTCATTTTTCGTGCTCTGGTTAAAACATGAAAAGTGGGTTGAGCTTAGTTTATTACTTTTTCATGCTCTGGATTCAAACATGAAAAAGGTTAATGGATTTCTCTTTAAAATCTTTTCAGTCTCCCTAAATACGAAAAGATCGCCGAGCGATCTTGTCTTCTTCACGCTCGTTAAAGTATTTGAAGAGTCATCCGTCCGATGGTAGGTTATCTCCTTTTTGGTTTTGATAGGACTATTTACAAAAAAGTAACAGTCCTGCCAATCATGACTGGAAGATTTCCCTAAGGTATGATTTTACACTTTTTCGAGCCTTAGAGACTAAATCATACGAAAAAGGACCCCTTTGGAGTCTTCTTCTGTATTCATTCAGACTCTCTAAACATGAACGATACCGAGTTTTCTTTCAGTGGACTCGTTAAATTAAACATTGAGAGACCCGTTTTGGAAACAAACCCCTCCTCTCTCAGGTTCGTAAAACATATGAGTTTGGACTTGTCTTCTGACAAGCTATATTGAGTGTTTGTTACCCTCTTTGAACTCGTAAAACTGAAAAGAGGCACTCATCAATCATGATGGGGGAAATGGGAAGGGAATCATTTTGGAAATAATGGCAGTTGTTTGTTGTTACCTTTAAACATGGCACTTGTCTGCACAATCATGTTAGTTAATTGGGTATTCAGTTGATCTCCATGATGATCCACTTTCATGAGTCATGTCAATCCTTTGAGTCTTTCAAAATAATGCATTGTCCACTATCGCATTGTGTGTCTGTCCTGTTCAGTCATGCTGCCAAGTCTTTTTGTCGTGCTGCCCGATGTTCAAAGGGGATTTGAAGAAGTTTTACCTCTATAGTCTGCACAGTCTTTGTGTCAGTATCTTTGAGTCAGTCATATGGTTACTACATTCACATCATTCCAGAACTATGTTCCTAGTTTCATGTCGTCGATGTGGGACTCATCATGGCCCTCCTTCGACGAGACTATTCCCGTCGACATCAGCTCATTATCTGGGAAATAGTCTTAGAAACAATATTTAGTACCTTGAGATCTGTATGCCTCAATGAAAGATTCTCTCACTCTCGACATAGGTTCAATCATTGATCTTTGATCGATAGAGTCGACTGAGTGTTTGACATCGAGACATCTATTCACACTCAGTAGATTGTACTAGAGTACCTTGGGAATCATTGACATTAATAGTGATATCCCTCGCACTTGTTAACGGTTCACATCATTGGCCGGTATTCAAGTGGTTTCTACCACATTTGACTTCAGATCATTGTAATCACATGGATAGAATTGTACTTTGTGGAAGATGAGACGAAGACCTTGGGTGTTAGTTTAAAGCGCTCATTGCTTTTCCCCAGGCTGCGATGGAATTTTTGTATATCTAGCATGGATCCACATTTGTATGGTCGTGGCTATGCTAAAATTTGCGTCTGTATGACATAGATCTATGTTGTATGTCTGGTAGCTATGTCCAAGTTTGATTTCTCTATCACATGGATCTACATTGTATTCTAGTAGCCATGCTTGTTTATTCCTCTCATGGATCTGCCTTGTATTGGTCTACAACCATGAGTTTGGTTACTTGTATCTATGAGTCAACATACTGATGTACTACAGATGCCTACTTGACAACTTGCTCCGATCGAGCCGACATTTTCATCTCATGATGATGACTTGTTCTCTTAAAGCTCTCGTTTATCATATCCCTCTAAGACTCATGCTTTGGGGGGCATCCTGTTATACCTAAATCCTATCACCATCATGTGATAAGACATTTGACATACCTACTTGCCTTGAATCCTAGCTTCTGGAGTGGAAACCCATACTAAATGTCAATCTTTCATACAAATTCCCAGCACTGCGCTTACCTTGTTATCCAGAAGCGGTACCCTTGTTCGCACCACCCATCCCCTGTTTCCCACAAGTGGTGCCACCACTTATGGCCCTCGGTCCATAAGCGGTTATTACCAGAACCGCTCTATTATTGAAGGAGAAATGTGGTACCCTAGGTAAAAAGGGAAAAAGAGAAGTTTCTCAAGGCTTCTAGATGATAAGCATTGTGTCCTCTCTTATCCCTACTGTTTGGGTTAGTTGAGCTCGAGATCCCTCATCCTAGGATCTTAGAGGCCACCTCACCCACTAATCTCTCAACCATCCCTATCCATCTAGCCTTATAAATATAAGCTTATGGCCATGGTTGAGGGGGAGAACTTTTAAGGTATTGTTATGCTGTTGGATTGATCACTTGGTCCATATCATTGGAGAGCATAGAGAGAGATAGAGTCGGAGTTTATGGGGATGAGAATGCTTGGTTTCATGGAGATGCATGTCAACACTAAGTCTTGGTTGTAAACTTCTTCATATTTCTTTAATGCAAGTTGATTTCTGTCCCACATATATTGTTGTTGTTTGATTTCACATGTATGTTGTTAGATTCCTTAGTCCCTAACATATATTAGTAGATTACGTTCTGGCAGTTTCGATAAATCAAAACTAAATGTCAACTAACGAAGCTTTGAGGAATGGTTGCATACAAACAACCAAGTCTCAACCAATCACTCCTCCCAGTGCAAACAATGTTGATCTGCACACCCAAAGACCGCGTAAACCCAAATTCCCTTGTAGGCTTTGCAAGGGTGATCACCTTCTGAAAGATTGTCATGGTCTGTCCCTAGTTTTAGAAGAGTGGTCTAAGGTTTCACGGAAACCGATGTCATTAGCCTCTAGTCATCATACTGATGATCGCCCCTCAACCAATGAGCCCGTGTTAAGAGTTGGAAGGGTAAAGTAAAAAATCCTTGCTTGATTTGTAAGGAGATGCACTTTACTTACCTTTGTCCTCTCATGGATGAAGCTTGTAAGTTGTTGGAATATATTACTGTTTCTCATCAACGGCTTCCAACAAGTTATCGTAGGTTGTCGCTTGAACCCCCATTGGTTGATAAAGAGGTCGATCTAGTTCTAACCTCGGTCGATCCCACTCTTCCGTTGAAGGGTGAAATTGAAGTGGTCAATCCAAGTCCATCCTTAGTTGATCCCACTCTTCTTTTGAAGAGTGAAGTTGAAGTGGTCAAGTCGACATCATCTCCACCCGATCCCACTCTTTCATCAGAGAGTGTTAAGACTGATGTAGTCTCTTTGACCAAATATTCGTCTGGTTCTTCTCTTCTAGTAGAGAATGAACCAAAACCTGTTGAAGTTTTAATGCTTCATTCTGATTGTTCTAGACAAGAGGAAACTTTGTCTGTTTCGATAGAACCCTCTCCGAGTAGTGAGGTTATTTCCTTTGACTAGAGTAACCTAATAGAGTCTCATCTTCATTCGAGTGTTCCTTTCTAGATAGTTGTGAATGTTACTGCTAGGCGGATACTTCGCACTATTGTTGATGAAGGGGCTTCTGTTAGTATTCTATCCTCAACTGCTTGGAAAGATTTAGGTTCGCCTCAACTTGTGCCAGCCATTGATCAGATACTAGCTTTTAATTGCAGGCCTACCTCACCTTTAGGGACCACCCTTCCTTGTTTGCCTATTACATTAGGAGGGAAAACTATCTGTATTGATGTTATGGTGGTCCAAGGTCCTTTAGATTTCAATCTGCTCCTTGGACACGATTATGTTTATGCCATGAAGGCCGTTGTGTCCACACTCTTTAGAGTTATGCATTTTCCCCATGATGGGAATATTGTGACCATTGATCAGCTTTCCGTTGTTACACCTGACCATCGCATTACTCCTAGTAATCAGACCGCCCTGAATGTGCCGCATGGTCTTGTGGCTCTTTCCCCTTCTAGTTAGATTCTTCGCATCATAGGTAAAATGGGGGGGCATGGCTCCAATCTATGGACATCATAATGGAGCTAAGGCGCTAGATTTTAGGTAATGGGGGGTAACCTACCAACCTCTGGATGTCATGTTGGTAGGAGCAGGTTTCAGAGCATAGTTTACTTTTGGTTTCAAGCTCGTTAAAAAATAAAACCACTCCATAAGCATAGTTTACCCTTTTGGTTTCAAGCTTGCATAAAAATGAAACCATGTCTAGAGCATAGTTTACTTTTGGTTTCAATCTCGTTAAAAGATAAAACCACTCCTCAAGCCTAGTTTACCTTTTGGTTTCAAGATTGCATAAAAATGAAATCATTCTTGAGCAAAGTTCCCATTCTGTGTCAAGCTTGTTAAAAAATGAAATAGATGCCCCTGAGCAAAGTTCTCATTCTATGTCAAGCTCGTTAAAAAATGAAATAGCACCTAACCATCATGTCAGTTTTTCCTGAGCAAAGTTCCTATTCTATGTCAAGCTCGTTAAAAAATGAAATGGATCTCCTCCAGCATAGTTTACCTTCTGGTTTCAAGCTTGCATAAAAATGAAATCATTCTTGAGCATAGTTCATTTTCTATTTCAAGCTTGTTAAAAAATAAAGTAGGTTTTATTAAGCATAGTTTACCTTTTGGTTTCAAGCTTGCATAAAAATGAAACCATGTTCCAAGCATAGTTACCTTCTGTTTCAAGCTTGTGTAAAAATGAAACAGATCCCCTTCCCTTGAGTCGAGTCTTCACTTTAGTGTTAGAAATTAAACCTTCTTTTCACCTGCCTGGTTCTCGTTCTTCCTACCCCCCATGGTGAACATTTTCACATTAGTAACCATGTTTTTAGGTTGGGTATGGAAGAAGAATCGTTAAATGAAACGAGGCTTGGGGGCATGTCGAGCCGCTAGCAACCATGCTAGGGGCAAGATTCCAACCTCTGTATATCATGTTAATGGGATTTTTCAAGCATAGTTTACCCATTGGTTTCAAGCTTGTGTAAAAATGAAACCAATCCTCGAGCATTCTTTCAACTGATCTTCGAGCTCGCTAAAAATAGTAAGACGGTGTTGAGCTTATTTTTCATTTTTTCATGCTCTGGTTAAAACATGAAAAGTGGTTTGAGCTTAGTTTATTAATTTTTCATGCTCTGGATTCAAACATGAAAAAGGTTAATGGATTCCTCTTTAAACTCTTTTTAGGATCCCTAAATACGAAAAGATTGTCGAGCGATCTTGTCTTCTTCATGCTTGTTAAAATATTTGAAGAGTCGTCCGTCCAATGGTAGGTTATCTCTTTTTCGGTTCAGATAGGACTATTTACGAAAAAGGAACACTCCAGCCAATCATGATTGGAAGAGTTCTCTAAGGTATGATTTTACACTTTTTTGGGCCTTAGAGACTAAATCATACGAAAAAGGACCCCTTTGGAGTCTTCTTACGTATTCGTTCAAACTCTCTAAACATGAACGATACCGAGTTTTCTTTCAGTGGACTCGTTAAAATTAAACATTGAGAGACCCATTTTGGGAACAAACCCCTCCTCTCTCAAGTTCGTAAAACATATGAGTCTGGACTTGTCTTCCGACAAGCTATATCGAGTGTTTGTTACCCTCTTTGAACTCGTAAAACCAAAAAGAGGCACTCATCGATCATGATGGTGGAAATGGGAAGGGAATCATTTTGCAAATAATGGCAGTTGTTTGTCGTTACCTTTGAACATGGCACTTGTCTGCACAATCATGTCAGGCAATTGGGTTTTTAGCTGATCTCCATGACGATCCACTTTCATGAGTCATGTCACTCCTTTGAGTCTTTCAAAAGAATGCATTATCCACTGTCGCATTGAGTGTCTATCCCGTCTAGTCATGCTGCCAAGTATTTTTGTCGTGTCGCCCAATGTTCAAAGGGGATTTGAAGAAGTTTTACCTCTACAATCTACAAAGTCTTTGTGTCAGTATCTTTGAGTCAGTCATATGGTTAGTACATCCAAATCATTCCAAAACTATGTTCCGAGTTTCATGTTGTCGATGTGGGACTCATCATGGCCCTCCTTCGACGAGACTTTTTTCGTTGACATCAGCTCATCATCCGGGAAATAGTCTTAGAAACAATATTTGGTACCTTGAGATCTATATGCCTTAATGACATATTCTCTCGCTCTCGACATAGGTTCACATCATTGACCTTTGATCGATAGAGTCAACTAGGTGTTCGACATCAGGACATCTATTCACAATCAGTATATTGTACTAGAGTACCTTGGGAATCATTGACATTAATGGTGATCTCCCTCGCACTTGTTAACGGTTCACATCATTTGCCGGTAATCAGGTGTTTTCTACCATGTTTGACTTCAGATCATTGTAATCACATGGATATAATCATACTTTGTGGAAGACAAGACGAAGAACCTAGGTGTTAGTTTAAAAGCGCTCATTGCTTTTCCCTAGGTTGCGATGGAATTTTTGTATATCTAGCATGGATCCACATTTGTATGGTCATGGCTATGCTCAAATTGGTGTCTGTATGCCATAGATCTACGTTGTATGTTTGGTAGCTATGTCCAAGTTTGAGTCCTCTATCACATGGATCTACGCTGTATTCTAGTATCCATGATTGTTTATTCCTCTCATGGATCTGCCTTGTATTGGTCTGTAGCCATGAGTTTGGTTACTTGTGTCTATGAGTCAAAATACTGATGTACTACACATGGCTACTTGACGACATGCTCCGATCGAGCCGGCATTTTCATCTCATGGTGACAACTTGTTCTCTCAAAGCTCTCGTTTATCGTATCCCTCTAAGACTCATGCTTTGGGGGGCATCCTGTTATACCAAAATCCTATCACCATCATGTGATAAGACATTTGACATACCTACTTGCCCTGAATCCCAGCTTCTGGAGTGGAAACCCATACTAAATGTCAATCTTTCATACAAATTCCCAGCACTGCACTTACCTTGTTATCCAGGAGTGGTACCTTGTTCGCACCGACTATCCCCCGTTTCCCACAAGCGGTGCCACCGCTTATGGCCCTTGATCCATAAGCGGTTATTACCAGAACCGCTCCGTTATCCTGGGTAAAAACGGAAAAAGAGAAGTTTCTTGAGGCTTCTAGATGATAAGCCTCGTGTCCTCCCTTATCCCTATTGTTGTGGAGTAGTTCAGCTCAATATCCCTCATCCTAGGATCTTAGAGGCCACCTCACCCACTAATCTCTCAACCATCCCTATCCATCTAGCCTTATAAATACAAGCTTATGGCCATGGTTGAGGGGGAGAACTTTTAAGGTATTGTTATGCTGTTGGATTGATCACTTGGTCCATATAATTAGAGAGCATAGAGAGAGCTAGAGTCGGAGCTTATGGGGATGAGAATGCTTGGTTTCATGGAGATGCATGTCAACACTAAGGCTTGGTTGTAAACTTATTCATATTTATTTAATGTAAGTTGATTTCTGTCCCACATATATTATTGTTGTATGATTTCACATGTATGTTGTTAGATTCCTTAGTCACTAACATAGATTAGTAGATTATATTCTGGTGGTTTCGATATGTTTGCGTGTTGAAGCTTATT
>LPNX011019813.1:969327-1000854 GCA_001517045.1 Pseudotsuga menziesii
GCTGGTTGACCAAGTGGTCGATTTGGATTTATCTGTGGTTGATCCCACTCTTCCTTTGGAGAGTGAAGTTAAAATGGTTGAGTCGGTATCATTTCCACCCGATCCCGCTCTTTCATCAGAGAGTGTTAAGACGAAAGTAGTCTCTTTGACCAAATCTTCATCTTGTTCTTTTCTTCTAGTAGAGAATGAACTTAATCCTGTTGAAGTTCTTCTGCTTCATTCTGATTGTTCTCGACAAGGGGAATTTTTTTTTTGTTTCAACAGAACCCTCTCCAAGTAATGAGGTTATTTCCTTTGACAGGAATAACCTAACAGAGTCTCGTCTTCATTCAAGTGTTCCTTTCCAGATAGTTGTGAATGTTACTGCTAGGCGGATACTTCACACTATTGTTGACGAAGGGGCTTCTGTTAGTATTCTATCATCAATTGCTTGGCAAGCTTTAGGCTCTCCCCAGCGGAGTCTCCAGATTTGTTGGCTAGAATATTTCACCTTCTGTTGACAGCAAGGTGTTCCACTGGTCTGAATGGTTAAGATCCAGAACAAATAGAGGATAGAGGTTGAAGACTCTCCCTAGACGTCGTAGATACCTGGAATGTAATGCTTCAATCGTTACCCTGTGTACCTGCAATAAGCTTCAACACACAAACATATCAAAACCACCAGAATATAATCTACTAATCTATGTTAGTGACTAAGGAATCTAACAACATACATGTGAAATCAAACAACAACAATATATGTGGGATAGAAATCAACTTGCATTAAAGAAATATGAAGAAGTTTACAACCAAGCCTTAGTGTTGACATGCGTCTCCATGATACCAAGCATTCTCATCCCCATAATCTCTGACTCTAGCTCTCTCTATGCTCTCCAATGATATGGACCAAGTGATCAATCCAATAGCATAACAATACCTTAAAAGTTCTTTCCCTCACCCATGGCCATAAGCTTGTATTTATAAGGCTATATGGATGGGGATGGTTGAGATATTAGTGGGTGAGGTGGCCTCTAAGATCCTAGGATGAGGGATCTCGAGCTCAAATAACCCACAATAGTAGGGATAAGGGAGGACACAAGGCTTACCATCTAGAAGCCTCGAGAAACTTCTCTTTTTCCCTTTTTACCCAGGGTACCACATTTCTCCTTCAATAACAGAGCGGTTCTGGTAATAACCTCTTATGGACCAAGGGCCATAAGCGGTGGCACCGCTTGTGGGCAATAGGGGATGGGCAGTGCAAACAAGGGTACCGCTTCTGGATAACAAGGTAAGCATGGTGCTGGGAATTTGTATGAAAGATTGACATTTAGTATGGGTTTCCACTCTAGAAGCTAGGATTCAGGGAAAGTAGGTATGTCAAATATCTTATCACATGATGGTGACAGGATTTTGGTATAACAGGATGCCCCCCAAAGCATGAGTCTTAGAGGGATATGATAAACAAGAGCTTTGAGATAACAAGTCATCGTCATGAGATAAAAATGTCAGCTCGATCAGAGCAATTTGTCAAGTAGGCATCTGTAGTACATCAGTATGTTGACTCATAGACACAAGTAACCAAACTCATGGCTGCAGACCAATACAAGGCAGATCCATGAGAGGAATAAACAAGCATGGCTACTAGAATACAACATAGATCCATGTGATAGAGGACTCAAACTTGGACACAACTACCAAACATACAACGTAGATCTATGTCATACAGACGCAAATTTGAGCATAGCCACGACCATACAAATGTGGATCCATGCTAGATATGCAAAACTGCATCGCAATCTAGGGAAAAGCAATGAGTGCTTTAAACCAACATTGAGGGTCTTCGTCTCGTCTTCCACAAAGTATGATTCTATCCATGTGATTACAATGATTTGAAGTCGAACATGGTAGAAACCACTTGATTACCAGCCAATGATGTGAACCATTAACAAGTGCGAGGGAGATCACCCTTAATGTCAATGATTCCCAAGGTACTCTAGTACAATCTACTGAGTGTGAATAGATGCCCTGATGTCAAACACTCAGTCGACTCTATCAATCAAAGGTCAATGATGTGAACCTATGTCGAGAGTGAGAAAATCTGTCATTAAGGCATACAGAACTCAAGGTACTAAATATTGTTTCTAAGACTATTTCCTGGATAATGAGCTGATGTCGATGGGAATAGTCTCGTCGAAGGAGGGCCATGATGAGTCCCACATCAACGACACAAAACTCGGAACATAGTTCTGGAATGATGTGAATGTAGTAACCATATGTCTGACTCAAAGATATTGACACAAAGACTGTGCAGACTGTAGAGGTAAAACTTCTTCAAATCCCCTTTGAACATTGGGCGGCATGACAAAAAGACTTGGCAGTATGTCTGAACGGGATAGACACACAATGCGATAGTGGACAATGTATTCTTTTGAAAGACTCAAAGGAGTGACATGACTCATGAAAGTGGATCGTCATGGATATCAACTAAATACCCAATTGACTAACATGATTGTGTAGATAAGTGCCATGTTCAAAGGTAACGACAAACAACTGCCATTATTTGCAGAATGATTCCCTTCCCATTTCCCCCATCATGATTGATGAGTGCCTCTTTTCGGTTTTATGAGTTCAAAGAGGGTAACAAACACTCAATATAGCTCGTCAAAAGACAAGTCTAGACTCATATGTTTTATGAACCTGAGAGAGGAGGGGATCGTTCCCAAAACGGGTCTTTCAATGTTTAATTTTAACAAGTCCACCGAAAGAAAACGAGAGTCTGAACGAATACTGAAGAAAACTCCAAAGGGTCCTTTTTTGTATGATTTAGTCTCTAAGGCTCGAAAAAGTATAAAATCATACCTTAGAGAACTATTCCAGTCATGATTGGCTGTAGTGTTCCTTTTTCGTAAGTAGTCCTATCCGAACCGAAAAAGAGATAACCTACCGTCTGAAGGACGACTCTTCAAATACTTTTACGAGTATTAAGGAGACAAGTAATTGACAATATTTTCATATTTAAGGAGCCTAAAAAGAGTTTAAAGGGGACTCCATGAGGTTTCTTTACACAATGTCACTTTTTACGAGCATGGAAAGATTCGAAAACGGACTCAACGATCTTTTCATGTTTAAGGATTCTAAAAAAATATGTGAAAAGAAGACTCCATGATGTTTCTTTACACAATGTCAAATTTTACGAGCCTAGAAAGATTCAGAAACAGACTCGGACCTTTGATACCAGGTTTAAAGAGTGTGATCAAAGTGTCATAATAAATGCTAATGGACCTTTTCCGTTTTATGAAAGTGTGAAAAAGCCATAAACAAACTTTCAAAGCTTTTTGCTAGAGTTCTCCTATCCTACAATAGTCTCAGGAACAAGTGTTTAATGCATTCAAAACTAGCATTAGGGATTACGATAGATAAATTTTGACTAAAACATGATTTTACATCAAAACTATAGCAAGTCAGACCCAAAAATTCCTATATAAGTCAAGTGAATAGTTAAAAATCAAATCATTTCACTATTTACCTCTAGTAGAGAGCACTTGGAGCATTTCCTTAGCTAGATCTTCCACAGCTGATACTGGGAGTTTCCACCGTTCGTTTTCAGCATCGTCAGTTGCAGGTAATAGGTAAAGCCCTTATATTTCATTTCATAGCATTTATTTTGAGATTTGGTGGGGTTTTGGGCCCATATGGCAAGCCCTAAAACTCAAAATGCAGGCACCGCGGCTACCCCTTGCGGGATGCGCGATACCACCCAAGAACCGCACCAATAACATAGTGGACAGGTGGTGCCACCGCCCGTCTCCAATAGCGCACAGGCGGTGCCGATCGTGGATAACTTAAACTAATAGTGTGGGCAATTTAACTTCATTCTTTTGAGTTTCAATGATTTAAGGATGATTCTAATGCATACCATTATTATTTTTGGCAGGTTTAGGTTGCTCAAAACATGGTGATATGGAAAGAAAGAATGCATGACAATGAGGATGCTGCTGTCGAGAGAAATGTGGGCTGTATTGCCACACTACTGGATTGTGGGCTCCTGAAGTTCTTCCGAACCCCAAGCATGGTGTCGCACGAATGGTTACTGGAACACATACTACAAATGTGGAATCTAGAGCAGCAATATTTTGAGGTGGGGGCCCATATACTTATAGTGGAGGTAGAGGATATCTACTTCTTGACTGGTCTCTCGAGACAGGGTGCCCCCATCTCACTGACAAGTTCCCGTGGAGGGGAAATTACTACCAGAGAGCTTATAGATCGACACTATGCACCAGGGACAGGTACGTCGGGGAAGAAGATTCCCAACAAGGCAGTGATGGATAGGGCTCTACGAACTGTTCTATTTACCATGCAGAGGGTGGCTAGGAGTCAGGGTGTGCACCAGGATTCCAGGGCACACATGTTGTATGAGTTATCCTTTTGGCCTGTCCTATGAGGTTCCTGACTCTTATACACTCCTTTCACATGTTTTCTTGTTGCTTTTAGTTTGAGTAGCACTTGCTTGTGCATGGTAGTTAGGGGGTTATTAGAGAGTTTGGAGATATCATCCTCATCTGGGACTACCACTCAAGGGGTCCCTTTCCAAGGTGTACCTTTTGTATTCCCTCCAAGTGAAGGTATTGGTCCTCCCTTTATTGCCACTATAAATATTCCTGGATTAACTATAGGATTACCAGTCTGGATTTTTAATCTGGTAATTCCTGTTACATCTAATGTCTCAAATGTCACCTCTCCTCCAGGAGAGGATCAACCTCATCCTAATCCCGCACCTTCTTCGTCGGTTGTGGCTTCGTCCCTTTCTTCTTCTTCGCTTGACCAAAGCTCTACAGTTAGTAGTTAGGTGGATAAGAAGAAGAAGAAAGGGAAGGGTAAAAACAAGAAGGATAAGAAAGAGAAAAAGAAGCAACCATCTGCTCTTGATGGTGCTTGTTCTAATAGAACATCCAAAAAACCCAAGTTCCCTTGTAAGCTTTACAAGGGGGACCACCTTCTTAAGGAGTGTCCCAATCTCTCCCGTGTACAAGAAGAGTGGTCTAAAAGATCCAAACTGCTTGTGTCATCAACCTCTGATAATCATGTTAATGATACTCCCTCAACCAGTGACCCATTGGTAAAAGGTCGTAAGGGTAAATTCTTGTATCCTTGTTTGATTTGCAAGGCTATGCATCGTACTTTTCTTTGTCCAAGCATGGATGAAGCTTCGCGTTAGTTGGAAAATATTACTGATCATCAATAGGTGATTCCAACAAGTGATAGTAAGTTATCCCTCGATCCCCCACTGGTTGACCACGTGGTCGATTCAGATTTAGCTGTGTTTGATCCCACTCTTCCTTTGGAGAGTGAAATTAAAGTGGTTGAGTCGAAATCATTTCCACCCGATCCCTCTCTTTCATCAGAGAATGTTGAGACTAAAGTAGTCTCTTTGACCAAATATTCGTCTTGTTCTTCTCTTCCAGTAGAGAATGAACTTAATCCTACTGAATTTCTTATGATTCATTTTGATTTTTCTCAACAAGAGGAAACTTTGTCTGTTTCGACAGAACCCTCTCCGAGTAGTGAGGTTATTTCCTCTGACTGGAGTAACCTAACAGAGTCTCGTTTTCATTCGAGTGTTCCTTTCCAGATAGTTGTGAATGTTACTGCTAGGCAGATACTTCACACTATTGTTGATGAAGGGTCTTCTGTTAGTATTCTATCCTCAACTGCTTGGCAAGCTTTAGGTTCTCCTCAGCTTATGCCAGCCACCGATCAGATACTAGATTTTAATCGCAGGCCTACCTCACCTTTAGGGACCCTTCCTTGTTTGCCTATTACATTAGGAGGGAAAACTATCTGTATTGATGTTATGGTGGTCCAAGGTCCTTTAGATTTCAATATGATCCTTGGATGTGATTATGTTTATGCCATGAAGGATTTTGTGTCCATGCTCTTTAGAGTTATGCATTTTCCCCATGATGGGAAGATTGTGACCATTGATCAACTTTCTTTTATAACACCTGACCATCGCATTACTCCTAGTAATCAGACTGCCCTGAATGTACTGCATGTTCTTGTGGCTCTTTCCTCTTCTAGTTAGATTCTTCACATCATAGGTAAAATGGGGGGGCATGGCTCTAATATATGGACATCATAATGGAGCTAAGATGCTAGATTTTATGAAATGGGGGCAACCTACCAACCTCTGGATATCATGTTCGGTAGGAGCAGGTTTGAGAGCATAGTTTACTTTTGGTTTCAAGCTCGTTAAAAAATAAAACCACTCCTTAAGCATACTTTACCCTTTTGGTTTCAAGCTTGCATAAAAATGAAACCATGTCGAGAGCATAGTTTACTTTTGGTTTCAAGCTCGTTAAAAAATAAAACCACTCCTTAAGCATAGTTTACCCTTTTGGTTTCAAGCTTGCATAAAAATGAAACCATGTCAAGAGCATAATTTACTTTTGGTTTCAAGCTCGTTAAAAAATAAAACCACTCCTTAAGCATAGTTTACCTTTTGGTTTCAAGCTTGCATAAAAATGAAATCATTCTTGAGAAAAGTTCCCATTCTATGTCAAGCTCGTTAAAAAATGAAATAGATCTCCTCAAGCATAATTTACCCTTTGGTTTCAAGCTTGCATAAAAATGAAATCATTCTTGAGGATAGTTCATTTTCAATTTCAAGCTCGTTAAAAAATGAAGTAGGTTTCCTTAAGCATAGTTTATCTTTTGGTTTCAAGCTTGCATAAAAATGAAACCATGTTCCAAGCATAGTTACCTTCCATTTCAAGCTTGTGTAAAAATGAAACGGATCCCCTTCCCTTGAGTCGAGTCTTCCCTTTAGTGTTAGAACTTGATCCTTATTTCCACCTGCTTGATTCTCATTCTTCCTACCCCCCTAGTGAACATTTTCACATTAGTAACCGGGATTTTAGGTTGGGTATGGAAGAAGAATTGTCAGAGGAAATGAATCTTGGGGGCATGTCGAGCCGCTAGCAACCATGCTAGGGGTAAGCTTCGCTAGCAATCATGCTGGGGGAAAGATTCCAACCTTCATATACCATGTTAATGGGATTTTTAAAGCATAGTTTACCCATTGATTTCAAGCTTACGTAAAAATGAAACCAATCTTCGAGCATTCTTTCAACCGATCTTCAAGCTCGTTAAAAACAGTAATATGGTGGAAAAGCAATGAGCGCTTTAAACTAACACCCAGGGTCTTTGTCTCATCTTCCACAAAGTACGATTCTATCGATGTGATTACAATGATCTGAAGTTGAACATGGTAGAAACCACTTGATTACCGGCCAATGATGTTAACCATTAACAAGTGTGAGGGAGATCACTATTAATGTCAATGATTCCCAAGGTACTCTAGTACAATCTAATGAGTGTGAATAGATGTCCCGATGTCGAACACTCAGTCGACGCTATCGATCAAAGGTCAATGATGTGAACCTATGTCGAGAGTGAGAGAATCTGTCATTAAGGCATACAGATCTCAAGGTACTAAATATTGTTTGTAAGACTATTTCCCGGATAATGAGCTGATGTCGACGGGAATAGTCTCGTTGAAGTAGGGCCATGATGAGTCCCACATCGACGACACGAAACTCGGAACATAGTTCTGGAATGATGTGAATGTAGTAACCATATGACTGACTCAAAGATACTGACACAAAGACTATGTAGACTGCAAAGTTAAAACTTCTTCAAATCCCCTTTGAACATCGGGTGGCACGACAAAAAGACTTGGCAGCATGACTGAACGGGACAGACACACAATGTGACAGTGTACAATGAATTCTTTTGAAAGACTCAAAGGAGTGACATGACTCATTAAAGTGGATCATCACGAAGATCAGCTGAATACCCAATTGACTGACATGATTGTGAAGACAAGTGCCATGTTCAAAGGTAACAACAAACAACTGCCATTATTTGCAAAATGTTTCCATTCCCATTTCCCCCATCATGATTGATGAGTGCCTCTTTTTGGTTTTACGAGTTCAAAGAGGGTAACAAACACTCGATATAACTTGTCAGAAGACAAGTACAGACTCATATATTTTATGAACTTGAGAGAGGAGGGGTTCGTTCCCAAAATGGATCTCTCAATGTTTGATTTAACGAGTCCACTGAAAGAAAACTCGGTATCGTTCATGTTTAGAGAGTTTGAAGGAATACGAAAGAATACTACAAAGGGGTCCTTTTTCGTATGATTTAGTCCCTAAGGCTCGGAAAAGTGTAAAATCATACCTTAGAGAACTCTTCTAGTCATGATTGGCTGGAGTGTTCCTTTTTCATAAATAGTCCTATTCGAACCGAAAAAGAGATAACCTACCGTCAGATGGACGACTCTTCAAATACTTTAACGAGCATGAAGAAGATAAGATCACTCGACGATCCTTTTGTATTTAGGAAGCCTAAAAAGAGTTTAAAGAGGACTCCATTAGACTTTTTCATGTTTGAATCCAGAGCATGAAAAAGCAATAAACTAAGCTCAAACCACTTTTCATGTTTTAACCAGAGCATGAAAAATGAAAAGTAAGCTCAACACCATCTTACTGTTTTTAACAAGCTTGAAGATTAGTTGAAAGAATGCTCGAAGATTGGTTTCATTTTTACACAAGCTTGAAACCAATGGGTAAACTATGCTTGAAAAATCCCATTAACATCATATACAGAGGTTGGAATCTTCCCCCGGCATGATTGCTAGCGAAGCTTACCCCTAGCATGGTTTCTAGTGGCATGATATGCCCCCAAGATTCGTTTCATTTAATGTCAATTCTTCTTCCATACCCAACCTAAAAACCTGGTTACTAATGTGAAAATGTTCACCAAGGGGGTAGGAAGAACGAGAATTGGTAAGGTTCAAGTTCTAACACTAAAGTGAAGACTCGACTCAAGGGAAGGGGATATGTTTCATAGTTTGCACTTTTGGTTTCAAGCTTGCATAAAAATGAAACCATGTCTAGAGCATAGTTTACTTTTGGTTTCAAGCTCGTTAAAAAATAAAGCCACTCCTTAAGCATAGTTTACCCTTTTGGTTTCAAGCTTGCATAAAAATGAAACCATGTGCTGAGCATAATTTCCATTTTGTGTCAAGCTCGTTAAAAAATGAAACAGATGCCTGTGGGCAAAGTTCCCATTCTATGTCAAGCTCGTTAAAAAATGAAATGGATCTCCTTAAGCATAGTTTACCTTTTGGTTTCAAGCTTGCATAAAAATGAAATCATACCTGAGCATAGTTCATTTTCTATTTCAAGCTCGTTAAAAAATGAAGTAGGTTTCCTGTAGCATAGTTTACCTTTTGGTTTCAAATTTGCATAAAAATGAAACCATGTTCCAAGCATAGTTACCTTCTGTTTCAAGCTTGTGTAAAAATGAAATAGATCCCCTTCCCTTGAGTCGAGTCTTCACTTTAGTGTTAAAACTTCAACCTTCTCGATTATTGTTCTTCCTACCCCCCTGGTGAACATTTTCACATTAGTAACCAGGTTTTTAGGTTGGGTATGGAAGAAGAATCGACGTTAAATGAAACGAATCTTGGGGGCATGTCGAGCCTCTAGAAACCATGCTAGGGGTAAGATTCGCTAGCAATCATTTTGGGGGCAAGATTCCAACCTTTGTGTATCATGTTAATGGAATTTTTCAAGCATAGTTTACCCATTGGTTTCAAGCTTGCATAAAAATAAAACCAATCTTCGAGCATTCCTTCAATTGATCTTCGAGCTCGTTAAAAACAGTAAGATGGGGTTGAGCTTAGTTTTCATTTTTTGTGCTCTGGTTAAAACATGAAATTTGGTTTGAGCTTAGTTTATTACTTTTTCGTGCTCTGGATTCAAACATGAAAAAGTCTAATAGAGTCTTCTTTAAACTCTTTTCGGGCTCCTTAAATACGAAAAGATCGTCGAGCGATCTTGTTTTCTTCACGCTCATTAAAGTATTTGAAGGGTCGTCCGTCCGACGGTGGGTTATCTCTTTTTCGGTTCAGATAGGACTATTTACGAAAAAGGAACACTCCAGCCAATCATGACTGGAAGAGTTCTCTAAGGTATGATTTTACACTTTTTTGGGCCTCAGAGACTAAATCATACGAAAAAGGACCCTTTTGGAGTCATCTTCCGTATTCGTTCAGACTCTCTAAACATGAACGATGTCGAGTTTTCTTTCAGTGGACCCGTGAAATTAAACATTGAGAGATCCGTTTTGGGAACAAACCCCTCCTCTCTCAGGTTCGTAAAATATATGAGTCTGGACTTGTCTTCCAACAAGCTATATCGAGTGTTTGTTACCCTCTTTGAACTCGTAAAACTGAAAAGAGCCACTCATCAATCATGATGGGGGAAATGGGAAGGAAATCATTTTGCAAATAATGGTAGTTGTTTGTCGTTACCTTTGAACATGGCACTTGTCTGCACAATCATGTCAGTCAATTGGGTATTCAGCTGATCTGCATGACGATCCACTTTCATGAGTCATGTCACTCCTTTGATTCTTTCAAAAGAATGCATTGTCCATTGTCACATTGTGTGTCTGTCCCGTCTAGTCATGCTGCCAAGTCTTTTTGTCATGCCACCTGATGTTCAAAGGGGATTTGAAAAAGTTTTACCTCTGCAGTCTACACAGTCTTTGTGTCAGTATATTTGAGTCAGTCATATGGTTACTACATTCACATAATTCCAGAACTATGTTTCGAGTTTCGTGTTGTCGATGTGGGACTCATCATGGCCCTCCTTCGACGAGACTTTTCCCGTCGACATCAGCTCATCATTCGAGAAATAGTCTTAGAAACAATATTTAGTACCTTGAGATCTGTATGCCTTAATGATAGATTCTCTCATTCTCGACATAGGTTCACATCATTGACCTTTGATCGATAGAGTCGACTGGGTGTTCGACATCAGGATATCTATTCACACTTAGTAGATTGTACTAGAGTACCTTGGTAATCATTGACATTAATGGTGATCTCCCTCGCACTTGTTAACGGTTCACATCATTGGCTGGTAATCAAGTGGTTTCTACCATGTTTGACTTCAGATCATTGTAATCACATGGATAAAATCGTACTTTGTGGAAGACGAGATTAAGGCCCTGGGTGTTAGTTTAAAGTGCTCATTTCTTTTCCCCAAGGTGCGATGGAGTTTTGTATATCTAGCATGGATCCACATTTGTATGGTCATGGCTATGCTCAAATTTGCGTCTGTATGACATAGATCTACGTTGTATGTCTAGTAGCTATGTCCAAGTTTGAGTCCTCTATCACATGGATCTATGTTGTATTCTAGTAGCCATGCTTGTTTATTCCTCTCATGGATCTGTCTTGTATTGGTCTGCAGCCATGAGTTTGGTTACTTGTGTCTATGAGTCAACATACTGACATACTATAGATGCCTACTTGAAAACTTGCTCCGATCGAGCTGACATTTTCATCTCATGATGACGACTTGTTCTCTCAAAGCTCTCATTTATCATATCCCTCTAAGACTCATGCTTTGGGGGCCATCGTGTTATACCAAAATCCTGTCACCACCATGTGATAAGACATTTGACATACATACTTGTCCTGAATCCCAGCTTCTGGAGTGGAAACCCATACTAAATGTCAATCTTTCATACAAATTCCCAGCACTGCCCTTACCTTGTTATCCAGAAGTAGTACCCTTGTTTGCACCGCCCATCCCCTGTTGCCCACAAGCGATGCCACCGCTTATGGCCCTTGGTCCATAAGAGATTATTACCAGAACCGCTCTATTATTGAAGGAGAAACGCGATACCCTAGGTAAAAAGGGAAAAAGAGAAGTTTCTCGAGGCTTCTAGATGATAAGCCTCGTGTCCTCCCTTATCGCTATTGTTGTGGGTTAGTTGAGCTCGAGATCCCTCATCCTAGGATCTTAGAGGCCACCTCACCCACTTATATCTCAACCTACCCTATCCATTAAAGCCTTATAAATACAAGATTATTGCCATGGTTGAGGGGGAGAACTTTTAAGGTATTGTTATGCTGTTGGATTGATCACTTGGTCCATATCATTGGAGAGCATAGAGAGAGCTAGAGTCGGAGCTTTTGGGGATGAGAATGCTTGGTTTCATGGAGATGCATGTCAACACTAAGGCTTGGTTGTAAACTTCTTCATATTTCTTTAATGCAAGTTGATTTCTATCCCACATATATTGTTATTGTTTGATTTCACATTTATGTTGTTAGATTCCTTAGTCACTAACATAGATTAGTAGATTATATTCTGGTGGTTTCGATATGTTTGCGTGTCAAAGCTTATTGCAGGTACACAGGGTAACGATCAAAGCATTACATTTAAGGTATCTACAACGTCTAGGGAGAGTCTTCAATCTCTGTCCTCTATTTTTTCTGGATCTGAACCATTCAGACCAGTGGAACACCTTGCTGTCCGTAGGAGGTGAAATATTCCAGCTAACATGATTCATCCCCAAACAGGACACCTAGGGAGAATTATTATATCTTGGGATATGAAGGTACAAATGAAATTTATGAAGATTTTATATAAAGGGAATGGACTATACTTTCTGTGGTATAAGTTTTAGGCCTAGAAGATGAAACAGTCACACGTGGAAGTCCATACAACTTCACTATGCTGAACAATTCTGAAACAGGTCACCTTGGGAAAATGATCATAAGTCTGAATTGGTGAAACCAATTCTGATGAAACCTATGGTGTTGGAATAGGGACAGGAGAGGCTACCCCAATATGATGTTTCAGACGTAGAGGAGCAGTAATTTCAGAGATACCACAGAAACAGTATTAGGAAATTCTGCAAAAGAAATTGGTAAACTAGGGCTTCATGTTCTGGGAGCTTCCCTCCACTGTTTTCAGAAAAGGAGTACATTGGACATCTAAACTTGAAGAGGTCTATATTTCCAGACAACCAGATCTAAAATATTCCAAATTTTGAAAATTATGGTTTCTCTAACAAACCCTAGATCAGCCAGCTCCGGAACCAGGACGGACACCTCAAATCGGTAAGATCTAATCTTTTGCTATTTTCATTTGAGGTTCTCATTTCAAAGTGATCTATCACATCTGCTTGATGATAAGCTTGTTGAATTTGACAACTTCCAAGCATGGAAGAATATGATCTCTCTGAAGAAAATGATTTATACACCTACATAAGTAGAGAGGTTCCAGTTCCAGAGGGAGATAAGGCTAAAATCCTTACACCAGAAGAACTTGGTCAAGACCAAGAAGATCATTGCTGATTCAATCACGAATCACATTATACCACAAGTGTCTTCCCTAAATACACCAAAAGAGATGTTTGATTTCTTGAACAAGCTATTTGAATGGAAGAACATAAATCAGAACATGACTTTGAGAAAATAGTTGAAGAATGTGAAGATCCAGAATGCAGAGACCATACAATCATACTTTACGAGGGTCTCTCAAATCAAAGAACAACTTGTAGCATTAGAAGAAGAAGTGGATAATGTAGAAGTGGTGATAGCCACCTTGAATGGCCTCCCAGGATCATGGGATTCACTCATGCAAGGAATGTGTCCCCAAAAAAAGTGATTACTTTCAGCAGACTTTGGGAAGAAGAAGAAGCTCGATTCATAATAAGAGAAGAGAATATGGGAGCAACTGAAGATAAAGCTCTCACCA
Organism: Pseudotsuga menziesii; assembly: GCA_001517045.1. Taxonomy (NCBI): domain Eukaryota; kingdom Viridiplantae; phylum Streptophyta; class Pinopsida; order Pinales; family Pinaceae; genus Pseudotsuga; species Pseudotsuga menziesii. The sequence goes on from LPNX011019813.1 coordinate 982,938, forward strand.
TCCAAAGAAGATCCCTCAAGCGATGAGGAATATGAAGGACTCAACTCTTGAAGAAACTCTTATCCATCTTAGCATTTGGATAAGAAATGATGAATGAAGAAGATGATGAAGCAGAAGGCTTAAGAAGGAGTCTAACCATGAAACAAATAAAGATAAGTACTCAATTGTCATTTCATGATATTATTTTGTTATGCATTTTTTTATATTCAGTTGATGTATTATGCATGGTAGAATGTTTGCATTAATGACAATATACTACTAATATGCTTGTGAAGGGTAAGTAGCTCATGGTTCTATACAACTCTCCATTGCTTCTTATCTAGAATGAAACCTCTTTGCTGACATATTGGATTAGTGCACAATCTCAATGTTGTCATGGTAGAGATGAAAGGCATCTAGAAAGTTTCCGTGAGATATGGATGAATGTTGTATTGGCTAAAGTTGTTGCATGATCATATATTTATGCATAAGAATTTGCCATTATGAATATTCCTTATGAAATTTTTCTACCCATACAAATGCATTTGAATTGTAGGAAAGATCGCATACATAATCGCCTACAAGCAAAGAAGGATGAGACTTGTTCCGAAGAACAAGTGACGACAGTTCAAGATGAAGAATAATATGATGAATGAAGCAACATCATTGATGCAGAACCTTCCAGCTATGAAGAAGTAACCAAGAAGAAAGGGAAGACCAGTTCAAGAAGAATGATGTCTAGGATGCAGTATTGATACGTGAAGAGAAGTTTGTAGTTCCATCATGCAGTAGATGGAAACATCATGGGATACAAGGCAATATTCATAGCACGAGGCTTCTCATGAAAAGAAGGCATAGACTATGAAGAGACATTTGCAGCCAGTGGGAGTTGAGACACATGACATGCAGAATCATGTGTGCAAATAAAAGAAGGCATTGTACGAGCTCAGAAGATACCCATGGGATAACACATACATGAGGAGGTTGATGAAGATCTAAACCTTTTCTACAAGGTTGAAGATGAAAGTCTATAGAGGATGACAAGCTCACAGATGAGTGGAAGAAGAACTTTTGAAAAGTTCAAGATAGAGGATCTTGGTAGCCAGTGACCCTAGATGAATAAATAAAATAATTAGTAGTAGAGGAAGCTACTTGTCACTCCGGTATAGAATGTTTCAGTGCATAGAGTATGAAAGACAGAGGGAGTGACTACAGAAGATCCCAAGGTTCGACATGGTATGACAGGATGGATAGCTTACTGATGACTCTAGGCTTTACTGAGATTTAAGAGGATTCCAACATTTTCCTCAAGGTTGAAGGTGGAAGACCAGTGATGCTCCTGCTATATGTCAATGACTTGTTCCTAACATAAGTTGCAAGAAGGAGACTTGCTGCCAAGTTCAAGATGAAGGACTTGGATATGATGCACTACTTTCTAGGCATGGAGGTGTGGCAGAATTTCCCTGGGACAAGGGAAGTGTGCAGTAGAGATCCTGAAGAGGTTCAGGATGATGGACTGCAAGGCCATGACCACACCTATGGCATCAAACTTGAAGCTATTGAGTGATGCTTCATCAAAAGTGGTTGATTCCACGATGTATCATTAGATGATTGAGTCCTTGACGTACTTGACGCACACGGGACTAGATATTTGCTTTGCTGTGAACACCTTGAGCCAGTTCCTGACAGATTCGAGACATGTTCACTTGATTGCTACAAAGCATATTCTGAGGTACCTGAGGGGTATAGTTGACTATGGACTCAAGTATGAGGTGAATAAGAAGATTAACCTAGAGGGTTATGTTGATTCAGATTGGGAAAGCAATGCCATTGATAGGAAGAGCACTTCAGGGTGTTGCTTCAGTATGGGATTAGGTGTGATCTCTTGGTTTAGCAGGAAGCAGTCCTGTGTGGCACTAAGTACAACTGAAGTAGAGTATGTTGCAGCTTGTTCAACTAGTTATGAGGCAGTATGGCTAAGGAAGCTACTATCTGATTTATTTGATCTCCAGTTGGTTGATACTTGTATATATTGCGACAAATAGAGTTGTGTGAAGTTGTCTGAGGACCCAGTGTTCAATGACAAGTCAAAGCATATCAAGATCAAATATCAATATATCAGGGATATGGTGCATAGAGGAGCAGTGAAGCTCCAGTATGTTGTGATGGACGAACATATAGCTGATCTGTTGTCTAAGCCATTGGCCAGAGTTAAGTTTGAGTGCGTCAGGGAGAAGCTTGTTGTTCTCCAGATTGATGTTACCTCAAAGGGGAAGTGATGAGTCTGTGAGCCATTCTGACATGCTAAGAGGATTGGTTCCTACCATGGTCAGATGTAAGGGCTAAGCCATTTTGTCATGGTGAGAGGATTGGTTCCTTCCATGTCAGATGTGAGTGTTGAGCCATTCTGATGTGATTGTAGGATTGGTTCCTACATGATCATATATAAGTGATGAATGCCATTCTATGAATGGCGGCACCTGTTTAGTTACTAGTAATACTTAGTCTGGGGATGAGGGCCATTATGATACGACTGTGGGATGTATTCTCACATGATCATATATAAGTGCAAGGCCATTCTGATGTGATTGAGGGATGTGTTCCCACTTGATCAGATATAAGGGCTGATGCCATTCTCTGGGAGAATGGAGGCACCTGGTCAGTTACCAGGAATCCTCAACTTGGGGTTGAGAGCCATTCTGACATGGGGGCAGGCTGGGCCCTCCCTTGGTCAGATGTAAGTGCAGAGCCATTCTAACATGGGGGCAGGCTGGGCCCTCCCATGATTAGATGTAAGTGCAGATCCATTCTAACATGGGGGCAGGCTGGGCCCTCCCATGGTCAGATGTAAGGGCTGAGCCATTCTGACATGGGGGCAGGCTGGGCCCTCCCATGGTCATATGTAAGGGCTGAGCCATTCTGACATGGGGGCAGGCTGGGCCCTCCCATGGTTAGATGTAAGGGCTAGGCCATTCTAATATGGGGGTAGGATGGGCCCTCCCATGGTCAGATGTAATGGCTGGGCCATTCTGACATAATGGTGGATGCGTTCCTCTCATGGTCAGATGTGAGTGCTGGGCATGCCATTCTGACATGGGGGAAGGCCAAGCCCTACCATGGTCAGATATAAGTGTTGCACGGGCCTTTCTGACTGGGTCAGATATAAGTGCTGAAGAAGATGAAGACCTACTTGGAGGCTAGGCCTACAACCAGCATGAGAAAGGGCTAGCTTTGTAGAACTTCCTATGACGAGAAGAATCAAGAGATAGCACCAGTGATGATAACCCAGTGATGATCCAGATCTAGTGATGATGATCCAACATTGATGATTCAGATCGAGTGATGATGATCCAGTAGTGATGATCCAGATCCAGTGATGATGATCCAGTTGTGATGATCCAGATCCAGTGATGATCTAGATCCAGTGATGTTGATCTAGCAGTGATGATCCAAATTGAGTGATGATCTAGATCCAATGATGATGATCCAGATCCAATGATGATCCAGATCTAGATGAAGATGAATATGACTTGATGATGATCCAGATGATACAGAGAAGAAGACTTGTGTTGATAAATTGTGTCGAGAGAATACCTTCCTAGTTAAGAGGGAGTGTTGATGTATTTGTAACTTCGGAATGTATTCACTTGTATATCTTATGTATTGTACCCCGATGTTTATTCCAGGAAATGTCTATAATGTGATTGAGTCATGTTATGCCCTGATGTTTCGATCGGGAGATTCAATAATGTAAACAAGTCATGTAAAGTCATTGAGGTTAACCCTCTATTGTAAGTCAGGGCAATAGTCCCCACAATTGAGTCAAGGTTAATCCTCCTTGTTGATTGGAGGGAAAAGTCCCCACAGTTGTGGGGCACTAGTGTTATTAGACTCTCCTAGAGATGTCGGCCCTAGTAAGTAATTGTTAAGTTGGGATGACATGTTGGAGTGGATATTAAGTGAATGAAAGAATATAAATAGAGAGTGAGCCTCTCTATTTATCACACACACACTCACTCACTGGGGCGCATTATTGAGAGAGAAGAATCTAGGATTAGAGAGAGAGACTACTGCTGTCGGGAGACCATCTTTATGTTTTTGGGTTCTACTTTTGGTGCTAATTATATATTTGAGGAAGTTGCAGGGTTTTCTCCTTTATGGTTTCCCCGAGGAAAATTCTTTATGTCTCTTGTCTCTTGTGTTTATTGCGGTGCATGTTATTCTCTCAGTTAAAGATCCTAAGATCATAATGCTAGCTTGAATGATAAAAATCTAACATTTAGGTCTCATGTTTCTCTCTTAGAAAGCTATAACAATAGATGTGTTTCTCATTTACAAAAGGGAAGGATGATCAATTAAATTCAGAGTAGCAACAAAAGGGGTAGAAGAGAGGCAAGAGGACATCAAAGACTAAATATTTTTCCAAAACAACACTAATTTGCAGCAGAATGTAACATTATCCTTCTTCTCCTTCTATCATTTCATTCTATTTCTCTTGTAGGAATTTTTTGAAGATCTATCTTGTACTAAGGAATAAATAAGCTCAAGACTAAGATCTAAGGTTCCCTTCTAGTGCCTCCTATTGTAATCGAAAGAACTATTATTCATTTTATTGGGTAAATAAGAATTGAGGTATATTTTTCACTAGATGAAGCAATGTAATTTCCAAGCAAGTTATGCAAGTTTCCTTTCATTATTTATCTTCCATTTTTCTTAATGATCTAATGGATCCATGTACATATTTCACATTTTTATATTGTCTAATAAATGTGTGTGAAGTGAGTGTAAAGTGTGCCCTCATCTTAAGCTCATATTTGTTTATAATCCCCCATTTATTTCTCATTGCAGAACTAGATTATGATGTCTATGATGCAGAATATCATCCCTATGTTTGAAACATTTTGAATCCCCTTGTTATTTGGCTTCCTGATTATTCCTCCCCAAAACCACAACATAATAATTTTACCTTTTCTTTTATAGAAACTAACTCCTTGCACCACTAGTTAGAAACTAATTGTAAATGTAGTTAGATCCACATATAGAAATGGATTTCTTAGGATGACAAACCAGGATCCTTCAACCCTACCGATATAGGGTTCCCAATTTGGCCTAAGGTTTGGACCAATGGTCTAAAGTGGTGTGGGAAGGTGCATCCCACACAATATGCCGTAGCCTTGTTCTTCCTCTTGTCATATTCTCCTTAAGTATAATATCTAGAGTGAGGTTTTATAATGGGGTACAACATAAGGGACAACAAATTACCTATTGGTGCTTGTGAATTTTTTATCATCATTGTCTATCCCCTCAACAAATCCATGCATGAATTTCCAATCTTACAAGGTGTTGTGTATATACATACCCCCACCCAACATAGTCGGTCCATCAAGGGGTGAATTACCTTCTTACTAAATATTATGTATTCTTTACCATCATGGTCTAACCCATTGAGATTCTCCTAGTATAATGCTAATAGAATTAGTTACACATTACCAACCATAGGTAAAAATACAAAATAAAGAATGGTGGGGGTTTCCAAGTGTTACACCAAAATATTGTTGTCACCATGATAATAAGATGTGGACCCTTAAATTTCCTAAATCCCTAGAGTATTTGTGTCGAATGGTTTCGAAAGAGGTTCTACCTTTTAAATTTCCAATTCTAGCAACCTCGACACACTCTGTCTCTTTACAAAAGGTGTCAGACTTGGTCTATGCACATTACATATTGACAATAGGTGTCAATGACATGACTTCTTGCCTTTTTATAGAAAGCATTGTCTCTCCCTAACGCCATCTTCTCATTTACAAATTGTGTCGACTCTCTTTAAAAGTAAAAAAGAGAAGGATCGAGAGCCTTCTAGAAGAAAACCCTCATGGAGGCTTATCCCAGTAGATCAGCATAAGTAACAGTTGAACCCCTAACATATTTGGATGATCCCTTAACCTTCTCCAAGGAATCCTCAACTCCCTTCATCCCCTTTTCTCTTATAAATACAAGCTCACCCTCATGGTTAAGAGGAGGAAAATAAAATTATCCATATGTTGCTGGAATATTCCTAGAACTGAGAAGTAAGGTTGAGGTCTTGAGGCAAAGGTCTAGTTGGAAGAAGTACAACACTAATCTCTCTCTTTATTGCTATTATAGTAATTACTTTATTTTTTCATAAATGATGTTTAATCTCATTTATAGCATTTCTCCCTGGTTATTTGCTTAGGTCTAACAAATTATCTTGTAGTTTGTATTTGTTTCTTGTTCTCCTTGAATATTTTGCGTATTATTTCCTTCCCAATAAGAGGGACAACAAAATATTGGAGATGACGAGAACCTTCTTCTAAAAAGAGGTATAGATTCTATTGATTATCAAGTAATTTGATTGATCTAGGAAAGAGTTTGCATTTCTGTCAAGTTTTGTTTTAGATCCAAACCATTTGGACTAGAGAGCTTTGTCTTTGTCTGCATTGACAAAGTGTCTTGAAACAAAATTGGAAACCATACTAGGGAGAGGAGAATCCATAGTCTTTGGTTTGTTTTCAGTATAATTTTTAGTATTCCTTTTGTTCTCTCAAGAGTGTTTAATTCACCTTGTTTTTGTTGTAATAATGATTCTCAAGGTCACTTAATGAGCCAAGGAATTTTCAGCTCGTTCACTTTTAGTTGAATTTTTGGGTAAATATTGTCTTTTTAATTATTATTTGCGTTGGACGCACCTGGGTTATGTTTTCAATGTCTCCGGTTCTCTTCCACAATTTGTTTATAGTTACAAAGCATCACTGACGCTCTTTATAAAGATACAAAAGGAATCACTCACGTTGTTTCCCAGTTTACAGAAAGCATCAGCAGTGAGAGGATGCACTGGTGCAAATAGATATATTGCATCACTATAAGTGTTCATCGACCTTTCACTCATTTTTTTTTATTTGGTTATTGAATCTTGTCTTTGGGTAGAAGCACTGTGTTTTGTAGTTTGTATGCTAGACAAGATTGGAACTTACCTAATCTTTTATTTGAGTTTAAAGGATGAGATTTTTGCAAAGTTTCATGAGTTGGATGTTTTGGGTATGAGTACTTTGTGTTAGGTTCATAGTCTATCTTAATAGATCTATTTTTATTATCAGTATTTACAAAAAAAAGTTTCTTCATACACTTGTAAAGAAAAACTTTTGTTTTATTCCTTTCATTTGCAATATTTGTTTTAAAAGAAAATTTCAAAAGAAAAAGTAATATTTAATTCATTTAATGTCAATTCACATTTGATTTTCATATTTGAAAATAAAAAAACCAATTTTTTTCTTTTGATCCTTTTACATAATTGAAATTTGTAAATTTGGGAACATTTGTTAGTTTCTTCTATTTATCCTATTACATATCTGTTTTTAGTGAAGTGAAAGAACTTGTTTGTTTGTATTTTGATCTCAAATTTTGAAGGATTTAGTATTATTTGGCTTCAGGATGAATGCTTGATTGTGTATTTTGGGAAAATAATCTCTTACTCTCTTCTTAAATAGGGTATGCATTAAAATAAAAGGTAAAGAATTGCACTTCATAGCTGCATGGTTTATGAGTCGAGTCTTCACATCATCTTGTCCACTTAACCATAAAAAGACAAAATCAAGCGCTAATTAGGATAAAATTTTAGCAAGATTGTGTGTAAGGTTAGAGATGTGTTTCAATGTCTTAAAACATAGAAGTTGTCGTTATTTTCTTGCACTCCATCTCGGGGACTGTGTGGTTCTTCCACGTACTAGTGTGGTACCCGTTAGTATATCGAATGACCTTTCACGTACTTTTATGGTATACAGAAAGGTTCTTTCACGTACTTTCTGGTATATAGGAAGACCCCTTTTGAACGGTTGTGCATTAGACAACACTACTATGGATTTTATCTCCCAAATACCTTGTCTATATCAGGATACACCATTAGGATCCTGAGACCAACTGAGTAACTTAATGGCCATGTTGTTGAAGTAATACACTCGGGGAGCTACTATGCACGTACTGTCCAGGTAGTCGGGTATACATGAAAGGGTATGGCCCCAATCCTCCTTGTTTCATATTATTGTTGAACCCTACAGTATATCGTGAGTTGAAACAACTTGAAACTCTTGTGAGGATACAAACTATACATCCCACCTACCACAAGTTGTATTGTTGTTATTAGATTTAGTAGCGCTTGTTTCTATGTGTGTAGTTAAGAATTTTTTAAGATAGAGAGTTTGGAATAACATTCTGGAAGAACAACCTTTAAGATGATTCCATCTAATACGAGGACTATCAATTGAATATCCACGACATCAAGACCCTACAACCCGCCAAAACATGGAAGAAGAAATGGATATAACCTTTGATGTTGAAATGGAAACTCCACTAGAGCAAGAAGGAATACCCATTACTGAAGGAGACGGGGAGTTTCATCCTCCTGGAAACATTATTCTAAGTAACCTATCAACACCTTTGATGGTAGAACAACCATTTTATCATAATACATTTTCTATAGGGCCATCCCCTTCTTCAGGATCAGTTTTTGATCTGTCGTCATCAAGAAATACAGTCGCGACCATGTTTGGTCCTTCTGCACCATTCTAGGGTACAACCTTAGGCCAATAAATTTTTGAGTTTGGTTCTATGAGTACTACCCAAGTGTCTTCTTTGGAGTTAACACCCCGTTTAGGTACATCAACTAGAAGAAATTTCCCTTATCTTTTACCAAGTGATATTCTTGGTCATTCAATTGGGCTTCCTTCTAGTCAAACTATGAATGCTAATGTTACTTCATCACCTACAATTAGGCGGTTTATTACTCACTCTATTCCACATTTCATTACTATGGAAATCTCTCAACCTGCTCAAACATCAACTTTTAATGCTTCAACAAGAAATTCATGTATTCCTTCCATCAATATTCCAAATGTAACTGGAAATTATTCTTCGAATTTAAGTTTACCTATTGCAGGAGGTCAATATACACCTAATTTGTATAATATATCAGGTGCAATGCCTTCGACTAGAGGGCCAAGTGGATTTGGTGGTAAGAAACCACCACTTACTTGGGAGCAGCAACAACCACCTGTTTTGGTCCATCCAGCACAAAATACTACTATAGGTACTCAATATTTAGCAAGGGGGAAATATCCTCAATTATTACCTAATCCCCCTATTGCAAATTTATATTCTAGTGTACCTTATCTAGGAGGTATGACAAATCAATGGTAACAACCTACTGTAGGTTATACTCCTCAACAACCAATTTCCTTTGTTCATCCCTTAGCTCAGAATCCTCTAGTTTACCAACAACCACATGCGAGTGCTCAATATGGCTATAATGTACACCCACAACTGGCTTATGTCCCTACTATTATTCCTATTCCTTATCAATATTATAACTACCCACAACCGAATAGGAAACTTCCCCTTTTAAAAAATTTAGATTTGTCTGACTTGTCGAAACTCATTAATGATCTGATTAAGTATAATCCCTTTTGGCTACTTATATTGGTTAAATTACTGTCAGATATACCTAAATTTGATGGTAAGTAGGGAGAAGACCCCAAAAATCATGTTATGACTTTCCCTCTCCAGTGTTCATCAAAGTCCTTGATGGGTGACTTTATACGATTGAGGCTTTTCCAGTGAACTCTTACTGGGACAGTTGCCAAATGGTACATTGAACTTCCACAACACTCTTTCGGTGATTTTAATTTCCTAGCAATGTCATTCCTTACACATTTTCAATTACCAATTAGGTATGAAATGGGTGCATATTTTTTAACTTCACTTCACTACTCCACTTCCACTCATATTTTTGATCATATCCATGAGTGGAGACGATGACGTATATTAATCAAAGCTCCTATTCTCGATCAATTGTTAGCTGATTGGTTTACCAAATCTCTTCTTCTACCCATTTCTAGAGATGTCCTTATGGGAGGTGCCATGACGAAATAACAAGCAATTAGTCATGCACAATACATAGACTTGGTTTATTCCCAGTCTATAAATCTGTATGACTTAATTCCAAGTGCTCTTTGCCTCACCAAAGATCCCTTGAGACCTTCCACAAAACCACTTGTCGATGGCATTGTAGGTTCTAGAAAAACACAATCTATGATTAAATTGATGAAAAAGAAAAGTCCTTCGACTTCACAATATAACCATATTATTTCAAATCCCAATACTACTTCCACTCCTACTGTTTCCACTAAATTCATTGCAGTGCAATCCTCGGAACCATCTGGAACTAAGAAAAAGGGTAAAGAAAAATCCAAAAGACTCATGAATCGACGGGAATATACCAAAACACAGGATACTAATGTTGAATCAAAACCTAAGATAAAGGATAAGTTCCATTTCCTTATATGTGTGCGTGATCACGTTACAAAAGAATGTCCTCATTGTGAAGAGATTAATAAATTTCTTAAGAACACCTCCACCCCGACAATGTTAGTTAATCCTTTCCCTACACAACAACAATTGATCATGAATCCTTGCATGGACCTTCTTCTTCTACTAGATAAGTTAAAATTATGTCTAGTAAAATGGTTCACGTGACAACTCGGTCACAGAGTTATGACTTACCGCAAGAGAAAAGGGGTGAAGGAATTTCTATAGACAAATATTCCTCTTCCACTCCACCTCCTACCAATGGTCTTCAAATCAAAGAACCAATTTTTGACACATTATTACATCCACCAAAGAGTATTATTCAAAATTCAATTTTCAATCCTATCATGCGTGTTTTTCAATATTACAACATCGTTGAAAATTTAGCTCAAAACCCCCACGCTATGTTCACTCTTGATGTAATCCAAACTTGTCCAATGCAATGGAAAAACCTATTGTCAATACTTCAAGACAAGGATCCAAAAAATTCTAATGTCATTACTTTTAATCTGGAAGATTTTAAGTCGAATCTTTATCACCAACTTGCTTTTCAAGTTACTATGAAAGTAAGTGGGAAAAATATCCATCGTAACTTTTTAGACGAAGAAGCCTCTACTTTTGTGGTGTCTCTCTCATATTGGAGAGCCATTAGTTATTTTGAGATCAACCATTCCCCTACTACTTTGAAAGCTTTTGATGGTTGTGGATTCCAACCTTATGGATTGTCGTCATCTTTGTCTGTAGAGTTGGAGGTGAATCTGTATCCATTCATATTGAAGTTGTCGATGCACCGTTAGATTATAATATTTTATTGGGAAGGAAATTGTTTTATGCTATACAGGTTGTTGCATCTTCTATTTTTTGTTTATTCTAGTTTCCACACCAAGGAAATATTGTTACCATCAACCAATTGAATCGTTTCCCTCCCAACACCAATTCCAACTCTACAAATATTGTTCCACTATTAGGTTCTTCTATCCAACAATATCAGAACATAGGAGTAGGAATTCTTAAAGACTCTTCACTTATGGGAGTCTTTTCGTTAAAGATTCCTACTCCTTCGCAATTTGCTTCTATTCGCATGATTTCTACAAACCATAACGATCCATTAAAGGAAAAATAAATTAATGCTTCAACATCCTTAAGTCCACCCGGAGTTATTTATCATGCAATCCAATCCAAATTTGATGACTGCAGCACTGATGATCATATTTTAGTAGAATCATACCCTTATCATCTACCATATTGGTTAGATTCACCTCCCCCATCTTTGGACTATCTTTTACAAACCTTTCTGTCTAATGAATCTATAATGGAAATTATGTCCTTAGATGATTTACCATGGAAAGATGTGCATCATCAATCTTATTTCCTTTCGAATTCCCAATGGGTAGAAATCACCTTTGAGTCTTTTTTTTCTTATGATATTTTTGTTCATCCTCAATCTCCCGTACTCATATAGGATGTGGCATTTGAGGGAAATTTGAGTAATGTTACAAAAACTACTCCAATTGACATATCGGTGAAACTCAATATCATTGAACATGTACATTTGGGATAAATTTGTTCTCCTTTGGAAATAGGAACTTATACAACCATATTCAAGGAATTTTATGATGTTTTTTCATGGAGATACGAACAAATTCCACGGATTGATCCTTCAATCATTGTCCACGAGATCAAAACATACCCTGAATCCAAGCTAGTCCGACAAAAAATTTGCCAAGTACATCCAAGTAAAGTTGCGACCATTAAGGAGAAAGTTGAAAAACTTCTTAAACTTGGGTTCATCTATCCTATACCATTGACAGAATGGGGTTTTAATATTTTTCATGTCACTAAAATAAAACGGAAAATTAGGGTTTGTATCGATTTTTGGGATCTCAATCGTGCTTGTCCAAAAGACAATTATCTCAGTCCATATATTGATTAAATCATCGACAATTGTTCTGGGAGTGTTATCTTTTCATTTATGGATGGATTTTATGGCTATAATTAGATCAAGATACTCCCTTCTAATCAATATAAAAGAGCTTTTATGTTCCCATGGGGAAATTTTTCTTACCAAAAATTACCTTTTGGTATAAAAAAGGTTGGAGCTACATTTCAGCACGCCATGTCTTATGCTTTACATTATATTAATAATATAGTGGAACCGTATCTCGACAATTTACCTACTCATTCGCAATGTCGCGAAGACCATGTTAAGCATCTGAGAGCTATTTTTCTTAGATGTCACCACTATAATATTAATTTGAATCCACACAAATTTGTTTTTTGTGTTGAAATCAGACAACTGCTTGGATTCGTTGTCTCTAAGGATGGCATCTGAATTGATCCATTAAAAATAGAGATTGTATTGGCCCTACCACCCCGATGAACATAATTAAACTTCAAAATTTGTAGGGGAAAGCAAACTGCTTGCGCCATTTTGTATGTAACTATGCAAAGAAAACATATGGATTTATGTGGTTACTTAAAAAAAATGAATGTATTTTGTTTGGGATGACCTTGCACAACGTGCTTTTGATAATATCAAGCATGTTATTACACATGCACCTGTGTAGTAGCCTCCTCATTATTCTAAGGACTATTTCCTTTATATTATTGCATCCTCTACCTACTGTTGGAATGGTATTAATACAATAGTACAACAAAGTCCAAGAGCATGTGATTTATTATTTAAGTAAGAATATTCTTGATTCTGAAACTCGATATTCACATGTAGAGAAGTTATATTTGGTTACGGTCATCACAATCCAATAATTTTGTCACTACATTTTTCTCCTCACAACGACTGTTCTAGCAAACTTCAATCCCATGTATTACATCTTAATTCGCCAAGTACTGGGGGGGAAGTATCCCCATTGGATTTTCATCTTGCAAGAACTTGACCTGGAATTTTCTAAAGCTAGTTCAAAGAAAACTTTGGTTTTTGTTGAGCTAATGTGTGACCTTTCCCGTATTACTAAGAAATCGCAACCCATTGATTCATTTCTAGATGAGTATTTGTTCCTCATTAGTACGCCTGAACCTTGGTATGGAGATATAATTTTGTATTTCCAAACACAATGTTTTCATTTCGGATTATCTCGTGATGATCGTCGGCGTATATGCCACCATTCCAAATATTACCTTATAATTAATGACACTTTATATCATTGTGGCATTGATTCTATATTGCGATGTTATTTAACTCATGAAGAGGTTGAACATGTGTTAAATGAATGTCACTTTGGAGCATGTGGTGGTCCTCTTTCACTGTTAAATGAACATGTGTTAAATGATTGCCACTCTGGGATGGTTACAACATAGAAAATTTTACGCGTTGGATATTTTTGTCCTTCCATTTTTAAAAATTGTATTAGGTCCATAAAAAATGTCCACCCTATCAACTATTTCAATATTCAGAACAGTGCACCCACCTTGCTTCGTTGCATCCCATCATCACTATTGGTCCTTTTGCTAAATGGGGTATCGATTTTATACATTGTAAGCCTACCTTATCCAAGGGGCATGGTTATATCATCGTCACTATTGATTATTTTACTAAATGGGTTGAGGCTATGCCTACATGTGTTGAGGACGGAAAAACTGTCGCCTTATTTCTATTTATTGTAACAAACAAAATAATATATAAATATACCAATAAACAAATAATGAAATAATAAAAGAAAAATAATTAAACAAACATTAAGTAAATTTGATATGTGATTAATAAAAAAGATAGAGATGTAGATTTCCATTGAAAAAGCACATAATACCATATTTAAATGGTCCATCAAATTGTAATTTAATCATATCTCATTAATTTTATTCAATATTATTTATTCTTTCGAAATGGAGTTATTTTCTCTTCCTTAAGAATATCTGGATACGAATATTACATTGGTATCAGAGTGAATATGATTTCAGCTTGTGGCCAAAATTGTCAAGGTTTCCTTGAATTTAGGTCTTTGACCTCACAATAGATTTTAGCCATCCATATTCAGGGTTTCTCTGGTAATAATTGGTTTTTGACCAAAAAATGGTCGTGGCCATTTGAATTTGATTGAAGAAATATTCATTCCACTCATAATATGAAGAAGAGACCAAGAAGTGAGAAAAATAAAATATTAAAAGAAGTAGTGGGAAAAAGAATTATCAACAAGAGTAGGGTATATAAAGATAAAATGTTAAAGAATAGAATTCATAAAACCACACATGGTTTTATGAAATAGCCCATGGTTTTACTTACTATATTTTAATTATAAAAGAGTATTATAAGGTATGCTTTGAGGAGAAAGAATCGTGAACCGGAAGTCAATGTAACAAACAAAATAATATATAATTATATCAATAAACAAATGATGAAATGATAAAAGAAAAGTAACTAAACAAACATTAAATAAATTTTATATGTGATTAATCGAAAAGAGAGATGTACCTTGCCATTGAAAAAGCACATAAGACGATATTTACATGGTCCATCAAATTGCAATTCAATCATATCTCATTAATTTATATTCAATATCATTTATTCTTTCCAAATGGAGTTATTTTCTCTTCCTTGAGAATATCTAGATGCAGATATTACATAATGTTATAAATATAAATAAATATTAATTATGTATAATATAAATAAAATATATAAATGTTAATCTTAATAACGCAAAAAATTATTAGTAAACTATTCTAAAATGACACATCCTTTCATGGATGGTATCGAAAGTGCCTTTACGATATATATATATATATATATATATATATATATGGCACTCACTTTGTAATATTTCACAATCATTCATCTTCCATATTCATTTTATATTTTCAATATCGAGTTATTTTCCACTGGTTGATTATTCACTTGAGTATTCCTTGAGAATATTCGGATACAGATATAACATTGGTATGAGAGCGATCCAACCCTTAGCCATCATTTACACTTTGTGTAATTTGGTTTTTAACCATTATCCTAGGGTTTCCATAAAATGCAGTCTTTCACCAAGAATGAAAATAGAAGAGGTAACATGATAAAAAAAAGAAGAATGAAAAAAAACAACACAAGGTTTATAAAAAACCACATGCGGTTTTATAAACAAGTCATAAAATCAAACAAGTAAAAAAAAGAAGGAGAAGAAGAAGAAAAGGGAGAAAAAAAAACAACCCATTGTATTATGAAACCACACTTTGTGTTTTTTATAAAAAAAGATTACATTAATAAAGACGAGTTTTATGATAAAGAAAAAATAAATAAATAAGTCAAAGGATCAAATGAAGATATAAAGACTACATTGTATTCTCGCACTTGTGACGATTATTATCGAAGAAAAAGAAGAACACCAGAAGTCATGAATTATGGAGATTGCAAAATCAGAATTGCAAACGCAATTACAAGGAGTATTGGTCAAACTAGAACATTATAAAAAGACCAATAATCATCTACAATTTGAGGTTAAAAAGAAAAATATTCTTAGGGAATTAACCAAACAGGAGAATAGTCGCTTAACCACTCAATTTCAGAGATTAATAAGGGACAAAAAAGAACAAAATAAAGATACCTCTCGCCTAAAAGATCAAAATCTAAGGTTGGAAAGAGATAATGAAGAATTAAAGAAAATATTACCAGATAAGGATGAAGAAATGTCACATTTAATAAGACACAAGAAAAACCTTGACGACAATATCATAAATTGAAAGAATGACGAAGAATCGCCTTATAGAAGCAATGGCGATTTAGAAGAATAAATAAAGTGTATAAGAAATCTCATCATGGACAAAGACAATGAATTGGCACAAGTCCATAGGAAGTTAGAAAGTCAAGAATCAGAGATATATTGACATCAACAACACATGAAAGAACTCCAGCAAAAATATGATGACACTAAAAAGGCTTACAAGTTGGAAATTGTGAAAATTAATAATACATTATTAGGCAATACTGAGTAAGTATTTCAAATGAGAAACCATAAAAAATTCTAGTTACGAAATAAAAATAAAAATAAAAAAGTATTCGGAAGTTGGAAAGAGTTAATGAAGATGTCGAAGGGAAAATATTCGAAAAGTGGGAAGAAAATCATTTCTTAAGAAATCTTAATCAAGAACTAAAGGAAAAAATTGAGAAGCTAAAAGATAATATGTATACTGCCACAAATGAAAGCAAAGATTGCAAAAGTCAAAGATAAGTGATAGAAAATATGTATACTACCACAAATGAACTCCAAGACGTCACCCTATCGTGGAAGTGCGACACTCCGAAGAAAATTGAATTAGGATGGGTCAATCCTTTTTCATTTCAGAAGTTGTGCTCGACACTTACTAGCTCATATCATGATTGCGCCGAGAGGTGCTCTATAGCCCAATATGAGGGAGATCTTGTAAAGTTTGTCGATATTAAGTTGGCCAAAAATAATATTTCCGAGTATGGGAGAGATGTTGTAACGTTTGTTACTAACAAAAAATAAAATAAAATGTAATTATCCGCCAAAATAAATGTCTGCCACAAAACAACCTAATATGGGGGAGATGTTGTAATGTTCCTACCTAACAAAAAAATTAGTTATCCCAAAAAAAAATGCTTCCCTTGCACATGGTTATAAAATCATTTGCAAGGCCTCCAAAACAACCCATGGTTTTATTGTACATGGTTTAGGAGGGCCTTGCAAATTGTTTTCAAACCATGTGCAAGGCCTCCTAAAAAACCCATGGTTTTATTGTACATGGTTTAGGAGGGCCTTGCAAATGGTTTTAAGACCATGTGCAAGGCCTCCTAAACAACCCATGGTTTTAGGAGGGCCTTGCACATGGGTTTAAAACCATGTATGGGGGAGATGTTGTAATGTTCGTTCCTAAAAAAATAAAAAAATATTATATGTCAGCCATAAATAATATTAAATATTAATAATAAAAATATTATATGTCGACCTTAAATAAAAAGATGTGTCTTTTAATCTGAATCAAATCAATGGCTATATATAGGACACACCAAAGTTGATATCTCCTCGAGTGCAATACTTAGGAATAGGTTTGCACTTGGAGATATTTGATCCCTCTCGGTGCTTAATAGAGCCACAATTATGACAAAATATACACCAAGGCCAAAAGTAAAGATGATGAATATTCTTCAATAGTGCTTTGAGGAAAAAGCATCTTTGAAGAGGAATGCAATGTTATAAATCTAAATAAACATTAATTACATATAATATAAATAAAATATAAGAATGAATGTGATATAAATAAAATATATAAATGTTAATCTTAATAGCATGTAAATAGTTATTAGTAAACTATTTATGTGTTATTAAGATTAACATTTCACTACAACAAATTAGAATTTTATGGGGGGGGGGTGTCTTTCGGCTCCAAAAGTCACTTTTTGGGGGCGGTTTTGGCTTTGGAGGCAGTCTCTACAAAACCACCCCTAATAGCATCAACGCTAAAATTTTGGATTTTTAGGGGCAGTTTTGGAAGAGATCAAAACTGCCCCTAAAAGTGACTTTTGGGGGCGGTTCAACCCCCCCGCTAAATGTGACTTTTGGGGGCGGTTCTAACCCCCCCGCCCTAAAAGTGACTTTTGGGGGTG
>LPNX011019813.1:1005479-1068700 GCA_001517045.1 Pseudotsuga menziesii
TTAAGGTTGGGTATGCTGAAGAGCTAAGATATGGCATGGTAGGAGAACCCCAAAACACTACAAAAATCAAGCATGTGTGAGAGCTAAGGGAGTATATTGGGTTGGTTGTTGTTATGGTTGTACCTATTTGTAATTTGCCCAGACTTATTCTATTATGCTATGAAGGTTAACATATATTGATGCCATGTCCAAATTATGAGAGAATGGTTGCATCAAAGTGTGTAAACCATAACTAGAGGCTATGGGTAATTGTTGAGAACCAAAGGAACATTTGTTACAACTAGTGGAGACTCCTTGGACCGTATGCACTAGAGGGAAAGGTTATAGCCTGAGGGACTGCGTGGATCCATTCCTTATGTTGAGCAAGATGACGAGGTAGAGATGTCAGTTGAGCAGGAACACTGTCAATGAAATCCTTTTCTGTGATATCTGGAAATTGGTCTTAGTGAGAAAGACCAGAGCCATAGCCAATAAATTATTCCTCATTATTTAATTTCCCAAGGCAGGGATGGAACCTACATGAGCTAGCGCATATGGGTAGGAAAAAATAGCTCTTATGGTACTATTTCCTAGGTGCATCCACTAAACCAAAAATTAATTTGGTTGTTACCATTTATATGCTGACAACTAATGTTTGTTGATTTAATTTGTTTGAGAAATATCTACTTTTCTACTAATGTTTGTTGTTACTGTGATCATAATGAGAGTCCTTGAGATCAATGCGCTTTTGTTTTTGAAAATTCCCTAATCCAAGAGACCAATTCTACTCTCGGTACTTTTGATTTGTTAATGTAGCTATGGTGAATGATTGTATACCAGAGATCTTTTGTTTCATTGTTATTTTTATTGTAACTTCTATATTATGTCACAGGTATGACTATTTCTCATTTAGGAGTGAAGGGGGAATCTAGGGATTGATAGTTGATATCTTGCACCGTGTCCTTTTTCTCTTTTTCGATTTCATTTGTAGTTCATGTTATTTTGTTTGATTTTGTTGCATCCTACTTTACGCTTTTGGTAGATCAAGGAACCAATACAGATTGGTATCATTGATTGCCATTTCTATTAGCATTTTTCCTTTTTTTTAAAATTTCATGGATATTGATAATTATAGAGATGCCAGCAGAATACTCACAAGCCTATGAAGCAGCCTTGTTTATTGAACAATAGCTTGTGGTTTAATGGTAATGTGGATAGTTATCCAGACATAGTTCTCAAGTTTCATCCCATCTAGCACCATAAGCACTCCTTTGGTAGTCATTAATTAGGTTGGATATCACTTGGATTTTGTGCTTAGAGGGAATTAGTGATCATTCATGCTAAATTTCTATTGGATTCTTGTGCATCGACACCTATTATCAGAAACTGAAATGTTGTTGTAAACACATCTACTGGTTCCTAGCCATAAATGAATGTTAACTTTGTAACAATAACATAACGGTCTTTCTTTTTTAATTTACTTCCAGATGAGGGGCAGCCAATTATTTCATTCTTTAGTTTCATCCTATGGATCTATTACTAAACCATTTTCAACTTGTCCTAGATATATCACTCTGCAGAATCATTTCGCTCAAAGGAATTATGGCTTTGGATTAGGAGGACTACACAAGAATGGGCATCGATGTTTTTACTATTTAGCAGTCCTCCTTCTATTCATCTATAGTATAGTCATCACCTGCCATCGATTTTTTTATCCTCAGTTTGCTGGCGAGGGGTTTATTTCTTCATAGCCAACTCAATGTAGGAGTAAAAAATGTCATTCAAGGGTATGGTTCAAACAACTGTGACATATTCAATGGGAAATGGGTTCATGATAATACATACCCTTTGTACACTACCTCTGCATGTCCTTTTGCAGAACTGGTTTTTCATTGCCAAAACAATGGCAAGAAAGATAAAGAATACCTGAAATGGAGATGGCAACGCTAGATTTATGATATAACAAGGTAATTCTAAATAACTTCATTTGTAGTTATATTTTTTACTATGCACCAAATTCGAAGACCACAATATCTGTTTTGGACATATTGTTTTTCTATTTTTGAAGATTATATGATCTATCTGGTTCCATTTTTTTATCATGTTGTATGTAGTATATTCTAATCTGTTATAATTTTTTTATCTGTAACTACATAAAAAAATTTAGTCGAATGACTTTTGGGTGAACACTTCACTCACCATTAGGGAGAAATAAAGAAAATGACCTATATTTAATGCAGTTATGTCTAGAATATTTTCTAATAACTTTGTAAAACTGTGAAAACCTACATTCTGAGCTCTTCTAATTTACTTTCCGAACCTTATTTCTCATATATTCAGAAGTTATGGAGTCTTGACTAGACTTAGTGTGGCCGCAAGTTTAATGCACTTGATATCCTAAAAATATTGCAGGGTTTGCATGTTGTGTTTGTTGGAGATTCCATGGGAAGAACACAATAGGAGTCTCTTATCTTCCTTCTTATGCAAGGTGTAGTTCATAAGCAGATAGTCTATGAAGTAAACATACACAAAATTACAAAGCGTTATTCCATATTTGGGGGTCCAGTTTAGTACGTTTAACTTCACCATTGAGTACTACCGTTCACCTTTTCTTGTACACAAGGGAAGTCTGCCTTATCATGCACCTAGAAGGGTTTACTCCACTCTTAAGTTGGACAAGCCAGATGTTAAAAAAAAAGTGGCAAGAAGCATATTTTCTGATTTTTAATACTGGACATTGGTGGACACCTTCCAAAATCTATGAAATGTAGGCATCCTACTTCCCTTATCACATTTTTTCTTTGGACTATATTTAATTCATTTTTTTCTAGATTTTATTCAACTTCTAGATATTGTTTGTTTAAAGACAATTCATTACAAAAATAATGGGGTGTGCTCTAATATGAACATAATACTAACCCAGGTCAATGAAAAATTAAAATATTGTTGATTACTATAATTTCGGGTTGAGGAGGCTACCTCTATGTGTTCTGAACCATGAGCAAAGGAAATGATTGAAGTGAAGTATACACTTATGCACACTATGAGAGATCAAGGAAAACAAAGAAGACCATGAACATTACATTAACAAGCGTTCAATCACAGAATGCATTTCCATTGAAGTGCATAACTTTGGGAAAATACATAAAAGAAAAAATGACAATCGAGTTATAGTTACAGCGTATGAATGGTCAATGCAATTCAATTAATGCTAATTATTGTCAGATAGGACAGACACACTATTAGTTTTTAAGTTATTAGTATATGTTCCTTTCAGGGGTTACTAGGTATTCATTGTCAAGTGTTATGCCATTTTATGTTTCTCTTTCTCATCATGGCCTCATGGTTTGTTGTAGTTTCTCTTTTCTCTCATGGCCTTGTGATTTGTTGTAAATCTCATAACCTCTAAATGTCTCTAGTGATCATAAATATAGGCATTTTTAATTTAATCAAGTATATTTCATAAAACCAAGGTCTGTTGAAACTCCACACATGTGGCCAATCAATCTGTTTGATTATAGTATGCATAATACTCAGTCAGATTAATCAATAGTAAATATAATTGGCCACTAATTTTTACAAATTCTTGTTGGAGAAAGCATGGAGGACCCATGCCAAAACAAATAGTTTGAATGATGCACCACTCTTTCTTCGGTAATCATTTTTCCCAAAAGAGGACACTGTTGCAAAAAAACAACCATTAGTATTTCCAAAAATGTGTCTCCAAGTCGTACTAGAATCGGTATGATGCATTTCCTTCTCTAAGTCCACCTATTTTGAGTTGGGTTGACTCGGTTTTTAATAGAATTGACTAAAAAGCCGGAAATTAATATTTGGTGATGTTAAAAGAAAAATAAAGGAAAAATATAAATGAAATGGAATTTCATTTCCTTTATCTTTTTCCTTTATTGTTCTTTTAACATCACCAAATATTAATTTCCGGCTTTTTAGTCAATTCTATTAAAAACCGAATGAATATTTCGGAATGTTAAGAATTATTCCAAACTCAACAAACTTCATATAGAGAAAGTACAATTTCATATCCCATTCAAAATTCAATAGACTTAAAACTATTCAGGATTTCAAAATTGCAACATTTCCATTGGATTCTATCATGTATCAAGGTTTTGGATTGGCATTTAATCAATATCACCAAGCCCTTTATGTACCCTAATGTTGGTGGTGTTGACCGTATAATTGTTGAATAGGATTCATGTGAGAGGAGTGAAATAAGTCACACTTAAGGAGGTGTGGTCTGAGAAGAAACCAAACCTAATGAATTTAAAAATACTTGGTTTAGTTGCTTATGATGATGGCACATGTAGAAAACTATTTTTTGTTGTATATTTGACCACACATAAGTGTATATCATTACATCCTTCTACAAATGTGGTTATAGTGAATGGGGATGTAAGAATTGTTCAAAGTTCTGAATTGAATCAAGTTGATGATGGCTGGTTTTCAAAAACAAATCAATGGATCTGCACAAAGGACAAGCACAGAATCATGGAAAATCATCATCCAATGATATGCAGGTAGCACAGGGGGAAAGAGATGTCAAAATAGCTTCAAGAAAATTTATTGATTAAATTGTGAGTTAGAGAAGAACATAACTGGAAACAAAAAGAAACAAGAACTTCCACAGTATAATGATGGAGGAGCAAGTGGAAGGTTTTCCCTGTGTCCATGTGTCATATTTTCTAAGTTAGTTTACCTAAGTTTTATTTGTGTATGATGACTAAAATGTTGTCACGAGTTATCAATAATGAGTGGAGAGTGGGGTAATGAAACAAATGGCGAGGTAAGTTTCTCACTCTTCCCACCTAGATTCAAATCCCCAATGAAAAAAATTGGTTCAAATCCCCAATGAAAGATTGCACGGCTGCGATAAGAATAAAAAAATGTGTCTCTATAACACTAGTCAATATTATTAACCCTTAATCCAGCACTACATCTTGCCCATAGGAGTCACATAGGATTTTAATGTTACTGCAAACAGCAAGGTGGCCGAGCTTGTAGCAACTTTGGGTGTGGCTAAAAAGAGTGGAGAAAATCATTAAGACTCTTACATTAGAACTAGAATTGTCTTGCGTACAACCAAGTTGATTTTTCTTATGCTAAAACTAAGTTGTAGAAAATGCTAACATAGGGGTTGTACCATGTGTGTTTCTGTATGAAAACCGAAAAATGTGCGAGGTACAGTATGGAAACATATTTTCAGCCATACAAATGCATCCCACATGTTAAAAACACATTTTGTACATCTAGAAATGTGTTTCCAAGTCGTACAATCATCTGTATGATGCATTTCCTTCTCTAAGTTGAGTTGGTTTGACTCAGTTTTTTAATAGAATTCACTAAAAATGTTGGCAATTAATATTTGGTAATGTTAAAAGAATAGTAAAGGAAAAAGATAAAGGAAATGACATTTCATTTCGTTTATGTTTTTCCTTTACCATCATTTTAACATTACAAATTGAATATTTCAGAATGTTGAGAATGATTCCAACCTCATCATACTTCATATAGAGAAAGTACCATTTCATATCCCATTCAAAATTCAGTAGACTTAAAAGTATTCAGGATTTCAGCATTGCAACATTTCCATTGGATTCTATCATGTATTAAGGTTTTGGATTGGCATTTAATCAAGATCACCAAGCCCTTTATGCACTCTAATGTTGGTGGTGTTGACTGCATAACTATTGAACATGAGTCCCATGAGAGGAGTGAAATAAGTCACACCTAAGGAGGCGTGGTTTGAGAAGAAACCAAACCTAATCAATTTAAAAATACTTGGTTTAGTTTCTTATGATGATGCCACATGTAGAAAACTATTTTTTTTTGTATATTTGACCACACATAAGTGTATATCATTACTTCCTTCCAAAAATGTGGTTATAGTGAATGGGGATGTAAGAATGGTTCACAGTTTTGAATTGAACCAAGTTGATGATGGTTGGTTTGCAACAAAAAAAACAATGGATCTGCACGGAGGACAAGCACAGAATCATGTAAAATCATCATCCAATGATATTCAAGTAGTACAGGTGGCATAAGATGTCAAAATAGATTCAAAATAAGTTATTGATTAAATTGTGAGTTAGATAAGAACATAACTGGAAACAATAAGGAACAAGAACTTCCGAAGTGTAATGATGGAGGAGCAAGTGGAAGGTTGTTCCTGTGTCCATGTGTCACATTTTCTAAGTTAGTTTACCTAAGTTTGATTTGCATATGATGATTCAAATTTTGTCCCAAGTTATTAAGAATGAGTGGAGAGAGGGGTAATTAAACATATGGCGAGGTAAGTTTCACACTCTTCCCACCTAGATTCAAATCCCCAATGAAACATTGCATGGTTGTGATAAGAACAAAAAAAATGTGTCTCCATAACATCAATCAATATTAATAACCCTTAATCCAACACTACATATTTCCCACAGGAGTTTAATGTAACTGCAAGTAGCAAGGTGATCGATATTGTAGTAACTTTGGGTGTGGCTAAAAAGGAGTGGAGAAAATCATTGAGACTCTTACATCAAAACTAGAATTGTCATGCATACAACCAAGTTGATTTTTCTTGTGCTAAAACTAAGTTGCAGAAAATACTAAAATAGGGGTTGTACCATGTGTGTTTCTTTATGGAAACACAAAAATGTCTATGGTACAGTTTGAAAACATATTTTCAACCATACAAATGCATCCCACATGTTGAAAATGCATTTTGTACAACCAAAAATGTGTTTCCAAGCCGTACTAGCATCAGTATGATGCATTTCCTTCTCTAAGTCCACCTATTTTGAGTTGGTTTGACTCAGTTTTTTAATAGAATTGACTAAAAAAGATGGCAATTAATATTTGGTAATGTTAAAAGAATAGTAAGGGAAAAAGATAAAGGAAATGGAAATTCATTTCCTTTACTATCATTTTAACATTCCAAATTGAATATTTCAGAATGTTGAGAATGAATCCAACCTCATCAGACTTCATATAGAGAAATTACCATTACTTATCCCATTCAAAAGTCAGTAGACTTAAAAGTATTCAGGATTTCATAATTGCAACATTTCCATTGGATTTTATCATGTATTAAGGTTTTGGAATGGAATTTAATCAAGATCACCAAGCCCTTTCTATACCCTAATGTTGGTGGTGTTGATTGTTGAACTCCTCTGTCATAGCCTTGTCAAATATAGAGCACCATCGAGAGCCATTCTCTAGGAGAATGGAGGACCTGGTTAGGGACTAGGAAATTGATCAACTTAATTAAGTCTAGGACTGAATCTCGTCCTGGGGTTGAGAGCCATTCTTTAAGAATGGAGGCACTTGGTCAGTTACCAAGATGTTTCTAGCTGCGAGACCCATTTTGTCACATGCCCCAATTTGCAAAACAATTTAATGTTATTGAGGAACATTATGTTATATTTTATGCTAAGTTTGTAAGTGATGACCAAGTGGGGTCAAGAATAATTAATGTATTTCAGAATATTTTATTAATAAATAAATGATGAGACAACAGCTTAGGGAAGTTGTTAAAAGAGTGTTAACTAGTCACTTGGTGGAGGAGACTGGGTGGAGAGTATACTGACAAGTGGCATCATCCTCAAACTACTTCTAACTGTTGCAGGTGGAAACTTCCCTATATTTGTGGTCATGATTCCACAAGAAAGTGGAATTGGAGCAGGGGGCTCATTAAGTAAAAACTGACCCAGAATACCTAGGCATTATTATAAAACTTCCCATTGAAGACAGCTAAGGCTACTCATTTCTGGACATGTAATCATTCAGTGTGAATGAAGTGCACATGAGAAATTCGATGGAGGGGATTACATAAGTGAGTTTGAGGGGTTAACTGCTGAGAATTGAACTTATGCAGCTGTTAGGATGAAGTTCTTACTGCTATAAGCAGGATTGAATTACTGCTGTAATTTGCCCAGTCAGGTGACAGAAGGTCTTAAGGATACATCCTTCACCTAGTACTCTACCAGAGGACCAAGAGACAAGATCGGGGGTCCTGAGGAAGTGCAGACTAAGATTTCTCCAGGATTTGGTTGGGAGGAACAACCTCCTTAAGTTGTTGTCACCTCATCATTTGATAGGTTTTTATTTGTTCAGGTTATTTATAATTTGTTTATTGTTTTCAGCAAATGATGATTAATTTTCAAAGAAATGCATGTTATTGTTTTGATTAGGGTTTACACAGAAAAGAGTATTGTGTATTGATAAATTAGGGATATTTAGATTATGTCTTAAGGACAGTATTATTATTTCTAATTGAGTAGTA
Source organism: Pseudotsuga menziesii (assembly GCA_001517045.1). Classification (NCBI taxonomy): domain Eukaryota; kingdom Viridiplantae; phylum Streptophyta; class Pinopsida; order Pinales; family Pinaceae; genus Pseudotsuga; species Pseudotsuga menziesii. The sequence goes on from LPNX011019813.1 coordinate 1,013,746, forward strand.
AATAAAATTAAATTACCACACTGCATTTTTCCACGCCTATTATAGGCAGTACTCTAGTACAGCTGGTTAATTAAGTGGATTGATGATTTGTTTATTAAATCTAAATTAAACATGTAAATGACTTCTTTTATAGTTTGCATGTGAATCATTACAGAAAATAGAAGTACTTTCTCTAGCTACTGGAAGTATCTATATTAACTAATTTTCAAGAAAAGAACTGAATATATATATAATCATTAATAGACATACTATTCACAGAAGCATTACTAGTACTAATAATTATTATAAACATAATAGATAGAGTTAATTAAATAAACATAGGAACAGTAAAAATATAATACTAGAGTTTTTAACCAAGATAGTAATCCATAGGATTTGTTAATAAATTATTTCAAGTTCATTGTTTTTACAATCTGTTCGGTAATACAAATGTTTTTAATGTAAACTTCCAGACTTACTTAGGGTTTTACAAGAGGTAGGTTTAATCCCTAAAAACAGACTTTTACATTCATAATCATAACCTAACATTTAATAGCTGTAAATATTTATTACTCAAAGTAATAATAGGAAAACAAAACTAAAAACCATTTATGTAGAAATCCATATCATTTCAGAACTGTAGGTTATCTACAAATAATAACAAATCTGAGAGAGAAACAGAGTGTTGTATTCACCTGGGAATACTGTCAAAATTTAAATAGTATAAATTACTATAAATTATTTACTTTAAAAAAAATATTTGTAAAAAGGAAAATTTAAATAACACTGTAAACAAATTGATAGAAACAAAATAAATTACGGGTAATGGCTTATGGCCTTTATAATTATAGGTCGAGACTCAGGCCTGCTTAAAACTTAATTATACAAAGTAACATAACGAAACAATAACTATTTATTCAAGACAGGTTAAAAACCCTATATCGGTTTACAAGTCTCGACTGATTAACGGTCTTTTTCTTCACCATTAAAATCCATATAAAGACTAAATTAACCAGACAGAGGTTGAACAGCCTTATCATGGCTCAGAGCTGAGTTCTAAGATGAAAGCAAAGAAGTTTACATCGTCCATGCCACAAGGGCACTATTACTAAAACCTTAATGTCACGACTACAATAGCCTTCTACATTCTTAAACACAATACCCTTCAGGGTCTGTAATACAAAAACAAGCAAACCAGAAGAAACATCCTGACATGTAAACCAAGGTCGTGCCATAAACAACAATGGAGTTTCTTGCCTTTCGGACCACCACACCAAATGTAGGAGAAAAACCTCATTTGAAACCGGGGCTTACCAAGGTTTATGAAGCCGTGAATGGGAGAGTTGTGCTTCTAGCTAACCCAATTCACTGTAAGTAGAACCTGCACAGAACAATAAGTGTTAGTTATAGTAATTAAATGTGTTTTGAGATTATAAATTTTATGCAGTAAAGAACATTGACCGACAATTTACCTGATATGAAGGCATTGGAGAAGTCGTGAATGCAAATAGCTGGAGCAGCTAGATGGCACCTGAAAGAGGAATACCCCCCTGGTAAATTATAGTGTCGATTACCATTGAAACCCTAAGTGCGAAACCAAAGGTAAACCGGCAACACTCCCACGATATCGAAGAGTACTTTACTCAGCTCTATCACTGTCCGAGTTACCAATTAAATCTTTGATTCGGTGAAGGAAAATGATTGTTCCACTCAATAAATTCTCCACAGAGGTCGTAGATTTCATAAGCACTTAAAAACCAGCTCTTATTTCTCAGAATACCAAGCTCGTAGTGAAAATGGAAAGCGGGAGGTTAGCAAGGAGTATTGGCGGCCACGAGCTCCCAGCTCGGACACACCAGAAAAGAAACCCTCACACTCTTGCAAATGAAGTTTAGGGTAAAAACCAAAGTCAACTTAACAATGAGTTTGATCCTCCACGTGTCCTTCTAGATTTATCATCATCGTGGGTAACTTCTCTATAGTCCTATATGCAATTTACAATCTGCATTAAGATGATTAGCATTCAAACGTTAAATCATTAAAATCTTATCATATTTTGATTTCTAATAATGTTTTGTACTTTGATCATTTTGATATCAAACCTATCAACCTTAGTATAAAAGAAAAGATCATTCTTTTTTGGATTTTGGTTGTAAGTCTTGATAGGGTAAGGTCTTTTGCTATCCTTGTTTATAAACATAGGTAAAGGACAAGTTTAACCCTAAATTACTTCAAGAAGTAGATCGAATGACTCATTGAAGTAACCTTTTTATTTGTTAAGAGCTAGAAGGTAAGATGTTAAACTAGAACCTAAGCTATAACCAGATCTCCTATATTTTTGTAAACCAATTTTCTTATCTCAAGTTTATTTTTTTTAACTAAACAAATTTGTGTAATTGGGGATGCTAGTAAAAGGAGTTCATAGATCCATAGAAAAATATCAATATAAATCTAGCATCCAAACTTTGAGTGAATAGATAGCAGTAAAAATGGTTTTTGGGTTATTTTATTGAGAACAGTGTTTTGTAAAACCCTAGAACAAGGGTAAAGGTGACGGACACCAAACGTTGTGAAATGATTTAAGTATCAAGTTGTAAACATATTTTCTATTTAAACTCTAGATTATATGTAAGCAAGAATACTGGTGTTCTTTAGAGTTAATCTCAATCACTCAGATGTTTTGATAGTAATCAGTCATGCAATTTAACATATGCTTATGTGGTTTGTTTAAACATCATTACGGAGTTTTGATAGCAAAAGAAATTGAGACCAACATTACCTCTTATGAAGACACGCTGCAGTTAAAACATTTTAAGTCTAGCATCATAACATGCTAGGGAAGTATCTTCTTGAACTGGATATAAACATTAATTTACCGGAACATAGGCTTACCTGCTAAACTTGTAAGGAACCATTAGTCCCACTGTGTTAGCTTAAAATCTAAGTAGTCCCCGATCTCACATAAGAAATTTTCCCTACTTGACAAAAGAAATCAATAGTATTTCTAGCATCAGTAATTTATAAGTTTCCTTCTACTTTCTGAAAAATCACAACCGCTAAGTTGAAAACAGTTATAACACAGTTTTTAAAGACAAGCCTCTAGATAATACAAATTTCTTATAAAGAAGTAATTTGTGTTTCTCTTTCAAACTGTTTTATTATCTGCTGACAGTTAGGAGTAATTTAGCAATGACAATTAACATTTTATGTCAAATGAAAATTTTTGAATTTTTACGAATTTTTGGGTCATTACATGTGGTATCAGAGCACAAGGTTCAAACACTAGGCCTGAATGTAGCTCAACTTGCTTATGTGGGACAATAGATTTAAATAAACATGCTGATGTTGTTTTCTTTTGAATGATACACCCATAGAATTTTGTTTTTGAGTTAATGACAGGTATGGATAGATTGGAAGAATATGCGGATGAGAAATCTCCTTACACTGAAAGAAATCATTTTTAAAAATAACCTATATAAGAAGAGATAACTAATAATTCTTCTGAACTACTACAAACAATTAAGGAATTAAAAAGAGAGATGGAATTGGTTAATAAAGAAAATGAGATGATTTTGAGAGCTCAGGAGGAGTTAAATCAGATTTTAATAGAAAGATTTCATACTGAGGGAAAATATAAAAGAATTGAGTCTGAATATATAGGTCACCAGCATAAAGATAAAAATACTAAACAAGTTAAAAACAAAACTAGCTCATCTTCTGAAGTATATGGTGATTTACATAAACAAAACTTTCATTATGCTAGTGACAGTAGTGAAGATAATCACCATACTAGGAAGAGAAAGTTTAAACCTTACGAAGAAATCTCTAGGGAATTCAAGAAGATCAAGCCACCAACCTTTAATGGAGAAACTGAAAAGGGGGAAGAAGCAGAATCCTGGCTATCCGGGATGAAGAAATACTTCCAAATTTATAACTACTCTAATCAACTGAAGGCCAGGATGGATATTTATAATCTTATGAGAAAAGCAGATATATGGTGGTAGGACTTAAAAAGAGTAAAAGGTATAAGGGAGAAAAATATAAATTGGAGTACATTTAAAAAAATATTTCAAGAAGAAATTTTTATTTGAACAGTATTAGGAGGAGAGGGCTAAGGAATTTTACGAGCTAAAACTGATAACAATGAATATGAAAGAACTAAGTAGTAAGTTTCTAAGTTTGCTCAGGTATGTGTCGTATATTGTGGACGAGAAACCTAAGGTACAATGGTTCCTTAGCTGTTTACCTTATCATATAACAGAATTGAGTATGGCAATCCGAAAACATTAGAAGAAGCAATGAGAAAAGTGAATTTTTGTTATGAACAGAATTGTAAAAAGGAAAGTATGACCAACTAGAAGGCCAAAAGGAATAATAAATTTGAACAGAAAAAGAAAGATTTTGTGCCTAATCGAAATTTTAAGAATAATAACACCATAAATTTTCCTAGTAAAAATTTCCAAGGGAACAAAAGTAATTCACAGACCAATCCAAATAATCAAAGGAATAAAGAATCTGCTAACAACCATAATAACTATACAAAGAATTTTGAACGAAAGGAACCCATAAAGTGTTGGGAATGTAATGGTATGCATTATGCATCAATTTGCCCCAATCAGAAGAAGACTATTAGCAACATACACACAATATAGGAGGAGATGATTGTTGGTGATTTAGCGAGGAAAATGCCCAGGATCAATGCAACATTAGAGAACCGGTAAGCAGACTATCAAAATTCCATGGTGGAAGTGGAAGGTAAGATAAATCAAATACCTATATATATTTTAATTGATCCAGGAGCTAGTTTAAGCTAATTTCTCCTAGTTTAGTAGAAAAGTGTAAGCTTTCGGTTGAAAATTTTGCAAGATCTTGGTTAGTTCAGCTAGCTACTAGTTCAAAGAGAAAAGTAACTAGCTTTGTTAAGAATTGTGCAGTAACTATGGATCAGTTTGAAACCTCTGTTAAGCTCAATGTGTTACCTTTAGGTTCGTATGATATGTTAATTGGTATGGATTGGTTAGAACAACATAGGGTGGTCCTGAATTGCTTTGATAAAATCTTCACTTGCATAAATAACGATGGAAAGATTATAAATGTAAAGGGAATCTCTAGGAAGACAACCATAAGGCAGATTTCTGCTTTGCACCTTAAGAGAGCTGTTAGGAAAGGCTATAAGGCTTTTGCTGTAACAGTAATCAATGAAGAAAACACTAACAACATAGATAAATTAAAAATGGAAGATATTCCTATTCTAAGGGAATATTCAAATGTATTTACGGAAGAAATTCTGGGACTACCTCTGAAACAGGAATTAGATTTTACTATTGAGCTGGTACCTGGTGCAGTGCCCAGCTCAGAGGCCCCTTACCGGATGAATATACTAGAATTAAATGAACTTAAGTCACAGTTAAAAGAACTCATTGATAAGAATTACATTAGACCCAGTGTGTCTCCCTAGGGGGCACCTGTCATCTTTGTTAAGAAAAAGGATGGAACTCTACGACTATGTATAGATTATCGTCAACTAAATAAAATGACTATTAAGAACAGATACCCGTTACCTCGCATAGATGATTTGTTTGATCAGCTACGTGGAGCCACGGTGTTTTTAAAGATTGATTTACGATCTGGATACCACCAAGTCCGAATCAAGGATGAAGACATCTTTAAAACAACCTTTAGGACTCGATATGGACATTACGAGTTTGTCGTTATGCCATTCGGGCTTACTAATGCCCTAGCTATTTTTATGGGTCTGATGAATAATGTAATACACAAATATATTAATAAATTTGTGGTCGTATTTATTGACGACATCTTAATTTACTCAAAGTATGAAGAGGAACATAAAGAACACTTAAAAGTTGTCTTGCAAGAGTTACGAGAGCATCAACTTTTTGCAAAATTTAGTAAATGTGACTTATTTAAAGATAAAATTCAGTATTTAGGTCATATGGTGACTAAAGAAGGAATTTCTGTCGACCCCAAAAAGATAAAGGCAATTGAATATTGGCCAGTCCCAAAAGACGTAATTCACGTCTGATCATTCATGGGGATTACTGGTTATTATCGGAGATTCATCGAAGGGTTTTCAAGAATTGCAAATCCTATAACCTCTTTGCAAAAAAAGGGAAATAAATTCTATTGGAATCAGAAGTGTGAAGATAGTTTTTAAAAGTTAAAAAAATTATTAACCATCGCACCAATTTTAAGAATTGCTGACCCTAATAAAAATTTTATAGTATGTATTGACGCATGCAATGCCGGTTTAGGTGGAGTTTTAACTCAGGAAGGACACACCATTGCTTATGAGTCTAGGAAGCTGAAGGTTCATGAGAAAAATTATGCAACCTATGACTTAGAATTAAATGTTGTCATACATGCCTTAAAGATGTGGCATCATCATTTAATAGGAAGAAAGTTTATACTAATGACATATAATAAAGGATTGAAATATCTGTTGGACGAACCTAACTTGAATGCTAGGCAAGCTAGGTGGCTAGCTTTTCTGAGTGAATACAATTTTGAAATTCAACATATTAAAGGAAAGGAGAATGAGGTAGCTGATTATTTAAGTAGAAATGCAAAGTTGAATTTTACAGCAGCCATCAACACTTATACGATAGACTTGGAAGAACAGCTAGAAGCTGGAATAGAACAAGATGAAAATTATCGAAAATTACAAGCAAAAGTAAAAGAAAATTTAATAGAAAGTCTAAGTACATGGTACAACTTTAATGAAAAAGGATTATTATTGTATAAAGATAGATTATAAGTACCTAATGTACCTAATATTAAGCTGTTAATTTTAAATGAAGTTCATAAAACTCCTTATTCAAGGCATCTGGGTTATCAGAAAACCATAACCATGCTAAGAAAGGATTATTTTTGGTCAAACATGAAAAATGAATTGGTAGAATATATTGCTAGGTGCTTTGAATGTCAGCAAGTAAAAACTGAACATCACCATCCAGCTGGGCTAATTCAACCATTGCCTATTCCTAGCTGAAAATGAGAGAAAATTAGCTTTGATTTTATCACAGGACCACCTAGAAATCAGAACTCAAATGACTCAATAATGGTAGTGGTTGATAAATTGAGTAAAGCAACCCATTTTATACCTGTAAAAACTACTTATAAAGCTACAAATATTGTTGATATTTTCTTAAAACAAATTTTTCGGTTGCATGGAATACCGAAGGTGATAATTTCAGACCGAGACCCTAAATTTACAGGTAATTTTTGGAAATCCTTGTTTAAATGGTTAGATACTACGTTAAATTGTAGTACCTCTTTCCATCCTCAAACTGATGGACAGACTGAAAGACTAAATCAGGTATTGGAGGATCTACTTAGAATGTATGTAAAGGAGCAACTAGGTAAATGGGAAGATTATTTACACCTGATAGAATTTGCTTACAATAATCATTATCAAGCTTTAGCTAGATATAGTCCCTTTGAAATTCTGTATGGAAGAAAATGCAACACTCCCATCTCTTGGAGTAATCCAGTGGACAGGTTAGTATTAGGACCTGAATTATTGAAGGAGATGGAGTTAATTGTAAAATAGGTACAAGGTAACTTGAAAGTTGCGCAAGATCGACAGAAAAGCCAAGCAGACCTTAAACGAACTCCAAAGGAGTTCCAGGTAGGCGAACATGTTTTTATTAATGTGAGACTCAAAAAGAGTTCTCTGAGGTTGGGTGGTTGTGCTAAGCTAGCACCTCGATATTGTGGTCCTTTTGAAATACTGTCCAGGATAGGACAGGTAGCATATCAGTTAGCTCTACCACCAAATCTAAGAGTTCACAATGTTTTTCATATTTCTGTATTAAAAAAACATGTACACGATGCTACTCATGTTATTAATTGGAATGATGTGCAGGTGGAACCCGAAGGATATTTTCTGGTGGAACTGGATTGTATCCTCGAAAGGAGGGAGATCTCGCTTCGAAATCGCACCATTGGTCCAGTGAAGGTGCAATGGAAGCACCTTAGTCCATAAGAATCCACCTGGGAATTGGAAAGTCATATGCGAGATGCATATCCAATTCTATTTCAGGGGAACTCTGAGGACGAGGAATAGATAACATTGAGGACGATGTTATAAATTAAGGGGGTGTGTATGTCACATGCCCCAATTTGCAAAACAATTTAATGTTATTGAGGAACATTATGTTATATTTTATGCTAAGTTTTTAATTGATGACCAAGTGGGGTCAAGAATAATTAATGTATTTCATAATATTTTATTAATAAATAAATAAATGATGAGACAACAGCTTAGGGCAACTGTTAAAAGAGTGTTAACTGGTCACTTGGTGGAGGAGACTGGGTGGAGAGTATACTGGCAAGTGGCAACATCCTCAAACTACTTCTAATTGTTGTAGGTGGCAACTTCCCTATATTTGTGGTCATGATTCCCCAAGAAAGTGGAATTGGAGCAGGTGGCTCATTAAGTAAAAACTGACCCAGAATACCTAGGAATTATTATAAAACTTCCCATTGAAGATAGCTGAGGCTGCTCATTTCTGGACAAGTTATCATTCAATGTGAATGAAGTGCACATGAGAAATTCGATGGAGGGGATTACTGAAGTGAGTTTGAGGGGTGAATTGCTAAGAACTGAACTTATGTAGCTGTTAGGTCGATGAAGTTCTTACTGCTATAAGAAGGATTGAATTACTGTTGTAATTTGACCAGTCAGGTGACATAAGGTCTTAAGGATACATCCTTCACCCAGTACTCTACCAGAGGACCAAGAGACAGGCTCAGGGGTCTTGAGGAAGTGTAGACTAGGATTTCTCCAGGAGTTGGTTGGGAGGAACAACCTCCTTAATTTGTTGTCACCTCATCATTTGACAGGTTTTTATTTGTTCAGGTTATTTATAATTTGTTTATTGTTTTCAACAAATGATTATTAGTTTTCAAAGAAATGCATGTTATTGTTTTGATTAGGGTTTACACAAAAAAGAGTATTGTGTATTAGTAAATTAGGTATATTTAGATTATGTCTTAAGGACAATATTATTATTTCTAATTGAGTAGTAAATAAAATTATATTACCATACTACATTTTTCCACGCCTATTATAGGCAGTACTCTAGTATAGCTGGTTAATTAAGTGGATTGATGATTTGTTTATTAACTCTAAATTAAACATGTAAATGACTTCTTTTATAGTTTGCATGTGAATCAATATTACAGAAAATAGCAACACTTTCTTTAGCTACTGGAAGTATCTATATTAACTAATTTTCAAGAAAAGAACTGAATATATATATATATAGATAGATATATATAATCATTAATAGACATACTATTCACAGAAGCATTACTAGTACTAATAATTATTATAAACATAATAGATAGAGTTAATTAAATAAACATAGGAATAGTAAAAATATAATACTAGAGTTTTTAACCAAGATAGTAATCCATAGGATTTGTTAATAAATTACTTCAAGTTCATTGTTTTTACAATCTGTTCGGCAATACAGATGTTTTTAATGTAATCTTCCAGACATTCTTAGGGTTCTACAAGAGGTAGGTTTAATCCCTAAAAATAGACTTTTACATTCATAATCATAACCTAACATTTAACAGTTGTAAATATTTATTACTGAAAGTAATAATAGGAAAACAAAACTAAAAACCATTTCTGTAGGAATCCATATCATTTCAGAACTGTAGGTTATCTACAAATAATAACAAATTTGAGAGAGAAACGAAGTGTTGTATTCACCTGAGAATACTGTCAAAATTTAAATAGTATAAGTTACTATAAATTATTTACTTTAAAAAAAAAATTGTAGAAAGGAAAATTTAAATAACACTGTAAACAAATTGATAGAAATGAAATAAATTAAGAGTAATGGCTTATGGCCTTTATAATTATAGGTCGAGGCTCATGCCTGTTTAAAAATTAACTATACAAAGTAATATAACAAAACAGTAACTATTTATTCAAGACAGGTAAAAAACCCTATATCAGTTTACAAGTGTCTACTAATTAACGGTCTTTTTCTTCACCATTAAAATCCATATAAAAACTAAATTAACCAGACAGAGGTTGAACAGCCTTATCATGGCTCAGAGCTGAGTTCTAAGATGAAATCAAAGAAGTTTACATCGTCCAGGCCACAAGGGAACTATTACTAAAACCTTAATGTCACGGCTACAATATCCTTTGACATTCTTGCACGCAATACCCTTCAAGGTATGTAATACAAAAACAAGCAAACCAGAAGAAACATCCCAACATGTAAACCAAGGTCGTGCCATAACCAACAATCAATTTTCTTACCTTTCGGACCACCACACCAAATGCAGTAGAAAACCCTCATTTGAAACTAGGGATTACTAGGGTTTATGAAGCCGTGAATGGGAGAGTTGTGCTTCTAGCTAACCCCATTCGCCGTAAGTAGAGCCTGCATAGAAGAATAAGTGTTAGTTATAGTAATTAAATGTGTTTTGAGATTATAACTTTTATGCAGTAAAGAACATTGACCGATAATTTACCTGATAAGAAGGCGTTGGAGAAGTCGTGAATGCAAATAGCTGGAGTAGCTCGATGGCAGCTGAAAGAGGAATACTCCCCTGATAAATTATAGTGTCAGTTACCACTGAAACCCTAAGTGCAAAACCAAAGGTAAACCAGCAACACTCCCATGAGATCGAAGAGTACTTTACTCAGCTCTATCACTGTCCGAATTACCAATTAAATCTTCGATTCGATGAAGGAAAACGATTGTTCCACTCAAGCAATTCTCCACAGAGGTCGTAGATTTCATAAGCACTTTAAAACCAACTCTTATTTCTCCCAAGACCAAGCTCGTAGTGAAAATGGAAAGCTAGAGGTTAGAAAGGAGTATTGGCAGCCACGAGCTCGTAGCTCGGGCGCACTAGACAAGAAACCCTCACACTCTTGCAAATGAAGTTTAGGGTAAAAACCAAAGTCAAATTAAGAATGAGTTTGATCCTCCACGTGTCCTTCTATATTTATCATCGTCATGGGTAACTTCTCTATAGTCTTGTATGCAGTTTACAATCTGCATTAAGATGATTAGCATTCAAACGTTAAATCATTAAAATCTTATCATATTTTGATTTCTAATAATGTTTTGTACTTTGATCATTTTGATATCAAACCTTTCAACCTTAGTTTAAAACAAAAGATCATTCTTTTTGGAATTTTGGTTGTAAGTCTTGATAGGGTAAGGTATTTTACTAACCTTGTTTATCAAGATAGGTAAAGGACAATTTTAACCCTAAATTACTTCAAGAAGTAGATCGAATGACTCATTGAAGTAACCTTTTTATTTGTTAAGAGCTAGAAGGTAAGATGTTAAACTAGAACCTAAGCTATAACCAGATCTCCTATATTTTTGTAAACCAATTTTCTTATCTCAAGTTTATTTTTTTTAACTAAACAAATTTGTGTAATTTGGGATGCTAGTAAAAGCAGTTCATAGACCCATAGAAAAATATCAATATAAATCTAGCATCCAAACTTTGAGTGAATAAATAGCAGTAAAAATGGTTTTTGGGTTATTTTATTGAGAATAGTGTTTTGTAAAACCCTAGAACAAGGGTAAAGGTGATGGACACCAAACGCTGTGAAATGATCTAAGTATCAAGTTGTAAACATATTTTCTATTTAAAATCTAGATTATATGTAAGCAAGAATACCAGTGTTCTTTAGAGTTAATATCAATCGCCCAGATGTTTTGATAGTAATCGGTCATGCAATTTAACCTATGCTTACGTGGTTTGTTTAAACGCCATTATGGAGTTTTGACAGCAAAATAAATTGAGACCAACATTACCTCTTATGAAGACAAGCTGCAATTAAAACATTTTAAGTCTAGCATCATAACATGCTAGGGAAGTATCTTCTTGATTTGAATATAAACATTAATTTACCGGAACATACGCTTACCTGCTAAACCTGTAAGGAACCTTGAGCCCCACTATGTTAGGTTAAATGCTAAGTAAGCCTCGATCTCACATAAGAAATTTTCCCTACTTGACAAAAGAAATCAATAGTATTTCTAGCATCGGTAATTTATAAGTTTCCTTTTACTTTCTAGAAAATTACAACCGCTAAGTTGAAAATAGTAATAACACAGTTTTTAAAGACAAGCCTCTAGATAATACAAATTTATTATAAAGAAGTAATCTGTGTTTCTCTTTCAAACTGTTTTATTATCTGCTGACAGTTAGGAGTAATTTAGCGGTGACAATTGACATTTTATGTCAAACGAAATTTTTTAAATTTTTACGAATTTTTGGGTCATTACACATTCTCAAGGAGAATAGTACCCTAGTCAGTTAACTAGGGCAGAGTAAGACCCTAGAAGGTACTCTAGGCCCCCCAGTAGTCTTCTGGGGTTCTTTTTTTGGGACCAAGTGCAGTGGAGATTTCCCCCCCACCATGTGCAAAAGCACTTACCCTAGATCAAATAGATCATAGAGTAGAGTTCAATTGTGTGAAGTGTCTTTCAACCTCTACTTACAAAAATAATTGACAATAAGCAAGAATGGAAATATTTTTATGAATTTTATTTTTATTTTCTAACTAACAACAAATAACAATAATAGGCATACCTTTCTTTGAAGTGGGCCACTGCATCCGTTCGAGGAAATGGTCCCGCAGCTCCATGGTTTGGGTCTCCAGTCTACTCCACTAGTGGTTGTCAAATAGGGGCAATGGATCCAAATGGGTATGGACCAAACTCAACATACACTGTGGGGATGATATGGCAAAGTGTGATGATAATGGCGAAAGGCTCAAGAGTGAATGAATGGATGCCAAAATTTCAAAAGTGTGACCAAAAGTGAATGACTAGATTTTTTTTTGTGAGACCTTCATAATGTACTTATAGGATGGTCCAAGGTTTTTTGACCCATGGTATATTATTGTGCATGGTATTTATCTATGATTTTTGAACCAATCTAATTTTTAGGGTTTTATGGTCCTTTTTGGAGAGTGGGGATAAATCACAATAATTTCTCAACTTCCCTTCATTTATGGGGAAGGAATAATAATGTTTTGGACCATATTTGGTGGATTTTTAGTTGTGAAGGTCAAAATGGAGGAATCAATGGTGGGAATATGATGTATAATTTTGGTTCGGCCATAGAGAGCTAGGTGAACAATTTTTTGTGGTAATAGATTGCCCCCTGATGTGTGAGGGAAGGAGCTCAGCGTATGGTTGACAAACATCATAGTATCAAGGGAAAATGGTGACAACGGTGGAGAGACTGGAGAGGACCGTGGAGGAGTGTAGTCTCCTCATTCGAACTGCAGTGGATTTTGGTTTGTATTTCTTCTAAAAAAATGGAAGAGGTGCATATAATCTCAGACATGTATATGGATGAGGAGGGCATACCCATGCTCGTAACAATGTCTCAATATAAAAATGGGGATCAAGGCTCAAACAAGGGAGCCAATCAATACATATATACAACTGGTAGTACATAATGGTGGAATCCATGGGAGGATGAATATAAGTACTAATATGAAGAACTGCTACATAGGAACAACGACATTCTCATAGAATGCAATATCGCAACAACTGATGCTCTGTTGAATATGGAGGTGTATATAACTGAATGGACTCAATTATCGAGGTCAGAATCTCTATGGTACAATAAGCAGCATTAAGTACTAGATATACACGGAATCATGACACTAAGGGGATTCTGAACATTGTCACCAACACAACCCAGAAATCACAAGGGACATGAAACTGTATGGGTCCCAAAAGTAGACTCACCAATGTTTTAGAGTCAGGTGACAACCAGGGTCTTCGACCAAATAATGAAGAAACCATTACCCTGTATGAATCTCAAAGGTGCGATGATGGAGTTGAAGTCGAGCACCTGAAACACAACCAACCTGAAAGGCACTAAGGAATCCTTTCAAATGGTCCAAGGAACTCATCAATGAGGTGGATGAAACTAGGATACAGGGACCTCTGGGTATATCCTCTAGAATATATGTGTTGATGTCGACAGAGGGAGACCTGCAACTACCAAGGAAATAAGGTTTCCTTGATAGAAGCGCAAGGGGGGATAACCAGAGATGTGGAACAATCAGGGGACTAAGACATTGAATGGGGAACAGGGGAAGGGGAGTATGGGGAAATCAAACTTCCTTTGTTCAGAGTATGAAGATAGGGATGAACTAGAAACAAATGATACTGACTCAAGGGAAAGGGATCATAGCTGTGAAACCGGGGATATAACTACGATGGGAAATAATTGGGGGAGTAACTGTAATAGTGATCTCTAGGGGATCCAAGGGAGACTCATTGCAGAGTAATATTAAAAAAGGCGACCCAATGGGGGGAACCTTCCATAATGTGAGACCATATGTAATATGTGTGGGCGCTTGGAGACATCTTTTTGGTCCTTCTTCATGGTTTAAGGAGCACAAACAAGGGATATAAGCATGCTCAATATGATACTATCTCATGGATTTTTGTCGAGCCCGAGACGGTAAATGGTCGATGGGGTTTTCATGTCTAGAGAGTCTGAAAACATGAAGAAGACTCCAGTGGTTCTATTTTTCATACAGTAGTCTACTTAGCCCGAAAAAGGATAAAAGTGTACAAAGGAGAGCTCTACCAGTCGAAAGGGACTGAGAGACTTATTTTCCATTGGTAGTCCAACCAGGCTGAAAAAGGTTAAACCTATGCTGACTGGACGATCATTCAAATAATTTTACGAGCATGAATGAAACCAATTTTGCTTTGTGATATTTTCTTTATGAGAGGGATGGAAAAGAGCTTAAATACAACCTGTAATGAGATTTTTCATAAGTTATGGTCCCAATGTTTGACAAATCATAAAAGGATACAAAGGGAAACATTCCTGGATGTAAAGTGCAAGGGTGGTCCTTCTCTTTAAATAGTATACGTTGTCCAAAAAAGGAGATAAATGATGCCACATAGACTCCCTTTAAAATACTTTAATGAGCGTGAAAGGAAGAAAGCGTGCTCGAAAATCTTTTCATTCTTTTTAGGATTTAGAAAACAGCTTAACAGAAACTCCATAATGGTCAGTCAAGAAAGGAGGAAGTGTTCGATGTACCAAAAGGGGTGATGTTGTGAACATGGTTAATATGAGTAACAATGGAACCCTAGTGTGGCATCCTTGTGGGACGATGGATGGTGGTAAAATAAGGCCAAGTTTGAAGTATGGATGGAGCGGATGGCTCGTGAACATGTCAATATGTACGAGCTGTGATTCACGCGGTGGCACACAAATCAAGGTGACTCCAGGAAATAGCTCAAAAAATCATAGGGAGAGCATGAGACGTGGGTCTCATCAACATACAAAGGACGAAAAACCGAATCCGATGGTGCAAACAACATGAAAAATGGACGTTGGATGACTTTGTGGTGCACATAAGAAAAGTTGGACCAAATGGAGGCCTATAAACATGGGGGACCACATGACATGTGTCATTTTTACTGTGCAGTGCTGAGTTGGAGTGGAGGGCCTCAAAACACAACTATTGATTTCTTCTGACTGGACCAACGATTTTT
Source organism: Pseudotsuga menziesii (assembly GCA_001517045.1). NCBI lineage: Eukaryota > Viridiplantae > Streptophyta > Pinopsida > Pinales > Pinaceae > Pseudotsuga > Pseudotsuga menziesii. The sequence continues at coordinate 1,029,282 of LPNX011019813.1, forward strand.
CGATTTGTGAATTGTAGGTAAGAGCTCTCACTGAGCTCGTTAATTTCAATGGTTTACTTTTTGTTTTTCCTCACTCTGGGGGCCATGGCCAATCCCAAAGGGTTCTCGAGTTCGGTTCACACTTTTCGAGGGAAAAGGCACGACCCAGGTCGCACTTATCAAGAATATAGGTGCGACCCAGTCGCACCTATCGGGGAGACAGGCGTGATCTAGGTCGCACATGTTCAAGATATAAGAGTGACCCAGGCGCGTCTGCCATGCATTTTTGCACGACTTGGGTCGCACAAAAAGGCTCGACATGAACGACCTATGCCAGAATGGGAATGTTTGTGTAACTCGGCCTGACAGGGACTTTGTGCATGTGCATGATTCCTTGAGTTGGGTGGCGAGAGTGAGACATCGAGGATCTTAGAGAAGATGTGGAGGATGATGGAGTGGTACATGAAACACTTGCCTGGTGTGGGTTGTTGAAGTTCTATCAGATCCCCTTGATGTGTTCAACAAAACTGTTGCTGGACAAGATGGTAAGTTATTGCAATCGAGACTCCAAGTGTTTCATCATCCAAGGTGAGCATTTGGAGATCACCCTCTGAGATGTGTATTTTTTGACTGGCCTCCCGCTACTAGGCATGATCGGTGACATCTCGTCGAAGCTCTCGAGGGGGTTGTTGATGGATTACCTTTTCTCCAGGAATCACTATTCCTCAGTGTATTTTCAAAAGTCTTACATATTAGTGTGTGACATAGAGATTCTGGAGACTCAAGTCGTGGCAGCTATGGTGCTGCACATACTGGGATCGAAGGGGATGCACATACTACTATGGGTGAGCCTAGATTTACTTGATAGAGGTTCGGGGTGCGCTGAATTAGGACAACTTGGAGGGTGGGGATTTATGTTTCCCCTCCTCATGCTCATTTTTCTTTGAGCGACTACCTACACTGCGACCACATCTGGAGGTGCATGAGGGGGAACCTCGCGAGCCTCACATGAGGAGATGGTGCAAGATGATGATTAGAGAGGGAGGCAGCTTGGTGGGTCAATTCTTCACCTAATATATTTTTACATAGTTGCGGCAACTTCCAGTCCTCATAGAGAATTATCCATACACATGGATGGATTACCGAGGAGACTCGGAGATCCCTCGACCTCCAGGGTAGGTCTGGGCACTTGACATTACGTATACATGATGATTTTGTGGTTGCATTCATATATGGTTTACTATCATAGTGGTACCTATATCATGTATGAGATATATACTGATGACATACTGTGTGCATGTGCAGACATGGGACCACACCCTCCAATGGGGTACTAGCGGTGTCGGGGCAAGGTAGAGGGTTTAGATCCACCCACTCACGGGAAGAGACGGTGGCAGAGTACAAAATTGGACTCACTGTAGCTAGGAGTGGAGAGGTTTCTAGATGGGTTCATTGACTATGGGTGGAAGTACCTTGACAATGATATGATTATTGTGTGTTACAGGGATCCTCCAGAGTGGATCTCTCTCATGAGGAGGATCATGGTTGTTGTTGAGTATGTCAGAATGACAACACATGGTGATGTGCAGATGGAAGAGAGATCCAATGAGGAGGAGGACTTAGATAAGGACACAAAGTCGGAGGAGGATGACTCAGACTAGCAGCTTGTGATGTTGCCCCAATGCGCTTGAGCATGGGGATTTTTGTATGATGTATATGATCAGACGAGAAAGCCTGTGGAGCTTCTAATTTTGTATTGAACATGATATTTATGATATATATGAATGTGGATGCACCTTTTATATTTTTATGGTTTTTTATGAGTCTATTTTTATGATTATGACTATATCATGTATATGACATATGTATTCATGACTATATGATGATGCATGATGTAGTTGATTTCTTATATGTGATGATTGATGTGCCACTCTAGAACATCATTAGCCATTTGGTCTGCTACACTATTGAGACTTCTTGGAACATGCATGAATGAAATGGATTCAAAATGTATAACTAAGTGTTTAGTGCACAGGAAATTTCTAAAGAGGCAAGGATCGTGTACTCGGTAGCAGTTATTTAGCTGGGAGACAATCAGTTGGGATTCTAGGAAGACATCAAGGAGGCGAATACCCAAGTGAAGGGAGACAGTCAGGAGACCAATGATACCTTCATACTCAGCCTAGTACTTAGTAGAAACACCAACACACATTTCAACGATATGGATCAACTCATGTTACGGGGAATAAATGACCCACGCAGGCAAGACAATATTAGGAGACCATCTACTTGCGCCATCAGTGAAACCAACATAACAAGGTGAGGTAGGATCCATCTGAAGCAACCAAGGAAAAAAAATGTGAGACTCATGGAAAAAATGATGTAAAACAGGAAAGAAAAACTATAATACAAGGGTACTTCATGGTGAGCAACTTCAAGCATAGAACCTCTTGAGGTAGAGCCCATTGCGGGGATTCTTCAAGAGATGGCTGCCAAAGTCAGCAAGGAGATATGTCCCCTTGCTGAGAGATCGATGGATGACATAAGGGACATACCACATGGAGTCAAAATTCCCTTTCCCAATTTTATCATTTGATTGGTTGTAGACAAGGACTAGATCCCGACAAGGACTAGATCCCCCTCGCTAAAGGTGCATGGGTGGATGTGGGAGTCATAGTGGGACTTCGACTGAGTCTTGGCTGCTTCAATCATTTAGAGAGAAGCATGACGATCCTCATTGGTATGTTCAAGCATAATTAGGCATTTTTCTAATGGTGAAGTATCAGATAGGAGTTCAATGGTAAGGCAGCATGACAAAATATGGCATTCAATGGGAATAACCGATTCCACACCATGGACTAAGTGAAAACAGGAAAAATTGGTGGCAGTTTCAAGGATCTCTCCATCATCATGAAAGTGGTTTTGGGATAGATCAGGGGGATATTCCATAGTCGATGAGGAGGAAGGACTACTTGAAGTAGAGATCATTTAAATGGTGTTATTAGTGTTTGAGGAAGAGGCCAGAGGGTGGATCTCCTCAAGGACAGATATTGCAGACTCATGGGAGTGCTTGCAAAGGTCACTGAGGAGTGACTGGTACACGGGAAAGTTTGGGAAATGGTGTGAATAGTGACCATATAGGCCATAAACTACACATGGGTGGTTGGTTCGGAGTGATTTTTTCTTAACTATAGGTATGGTTGGTACGTTGACAATTGGAGTGTCATCAGTGTCGACTATAGTGCGCATGTGGGTGCAAAGGATAGGAAAATTGAGACAATTATGTGTCGCATGGCATTGGATATCACATAAAGCACATGTAGGAGGAGGATGTGGTTCTTTCATCACTTTGGGCGTCTTTCCCCCAGTCTTCGTAGAAGGAGGGGGGGTAGTAGTAGAGACAAAAGTTGTCACTTTTGTACCAGGAGGTGGGTGCGACAGTGTCTCAATTGGTTGGACGAGAGTCAACATGATATGGGGAGTTGGGGGAGGGGTAAGTGGATCCAGGTACCACACGAGAATACCCAAAGTGAAACCAGGCAGGTTGAGATTATCCATGATGGGATTACTCATGATCTCAGAAGGTGGAAAAAGGAAGGGAATCATGTGTATAGGGAATGAACCTCGATAATTCCTCGAGGTCTGTGGTTGAGGTTGCAACTGAGGTTGCGATGAGGTCAGAACGCTACCAGATGTGATAGTGCACAAATCCAATATATTAGTCAATGAAGGAGGAGGTGGTAAGGACAAAAATGTGTCCGTCATAGGAGTGTTGGAAAATAAGCCTGAGCTAATGATAGACAAGGAAGGTATGGACATGATATCGATGGTAGTGTCAATAGTAGGGAGGATGTTTTTCGGTGTGGCCGGTCCCTTTGGATCATAGTACGCCAGTTGTTTGACGGTCACAATCTTCCCATCATGGGGGAACATCAAGAGTGGAAAGACGGTTAAGGTAATGACTCACATTGCATACATATAACTACATCCTAGGAGGAGGTTGTAATCGAGTTGGGTGTTGGCAACTTAAATGTCAATCAACACTGTTTTTCCGACTAACTCAACAGGGACATTCATGAGGACTCCTTAGGGTTGAGCAGCATGACCATCATAGGCGTGAAGATTTTTGAAAGAAGGTTAAAGGGTTGGGGATCCAAGTTTCTTCCAAGCAAAGGTTGACATAACACAGGTGGATGCCCCCTCATCAATGATGCATCCATGAATAACCAAATTCTGAATCTTGACTGAAAATTGGAAGGAAATGGATGATGGCATTCGAGGTTCTCCTTGATCCAAGTCAAAGGTGATCAACCTAGATTCAGAGGGATTGACGACACTTAATGTGGATAACACAACTTTGCGTTGTGAAGGACAAGTTTTGAGAACTTCCAGGGTGGACATTGCCGAAGGAGACTGGTCCAAGTCACCGAATATAATGTAGTTAAGTGCAACTCTAGTAGTGGAGTTGTTCACAACGCGATGCAAAGGGAACCGCAGGACTTTGGTAGTATTATCCATGGGTGGTCTCAGAAAATTCAAAGACATAGATGGAGCGGTGGAGGTATATGTCGCAGAGGGATTAACATTTTTTTGTGGTGGATCCATACTAGTTTCGTCGAGTCTGTAAGTTGACATCAAATGATAACGTCATAAGGTGATGGACACCTAGATCAACGGGTTGGCCTGTAGAAGTGGGTGCATGGGTTTGTGGTACCAAGGGATGGGTTTCAACCATTCCTTGGTTTGGTAGGGGGTTTTGGAGCACATAGGTGGATGACCCACTGGTGCTGGGTTTGGATGAGCCGGATCAGTCCCATTGGGGTCACGTTGATTATCGGTTTGGAGAAAATGGAGGATGTGGTTCATATGAGGAAACTGATGTGTATATGGTTGTAAGTGTTTCAAATGGCGCACAGATGGTTAGTCTGCAATTGTGGGTTCTTCCCAGGTCAAGGGGGGCATTGGGGATTCTATGCAGGGGGGTTGGCTCCGTTATTGTTCGGAGGGTTAGGTTGTTGGCCACCTCATTGAGGCTAGTTGTTTCCCCGGTTCCTACCTTGTTGTCGTATTACCTACACTTGTTATTTATCGCGGGCGAGTTTATTAGGGAGGTTCTGTTGTGCGTAGACCTGTCCTGGAGGAGCAAGAGGAGTCGGGGACAGAGCTAGAGCAGGTTGCACGGGTGGTGGGTAATATGAAGGAGGAGCTAGGGGGCTGCAAATCTGACCGTCTGACCACTACATTAGTGTGATGAGAAATTCAGTCCGTGAACATGAGGAACTGGTGCAGGAGGCACATAGAAAGGTGTGGCTCTAGAATGAGTCATTATGCGTGAAAAATCAAGGGTGTAACCTAGTTGGGAAACACTAGGGATGTTACGACAATGGGGTGGAATCAAAGAAAAGGTCGTGTAAAATTGGGGATGATAAGTAATAGAGCCTATGACTCCATCAATAGCATGGGATTCCCCCAGTGTATCTCGATGTGAAGAGCCAACACAGGGAGCGTCGAGTATAATGATATACAGATAACTCGATTAGGCATAGATGAGATCAAACTATTGTGCCTTCAGGATGGCTTCCTCCTCGGTTTATGGCACTCAGATGAAACATCCTTGGTGATGGGGGGAAGCAAGGTTTTAAGAAACCAATCTAGGAAAATGCTATCATCTAACTAGATCTTACACAAGCTACGACGACGATTCCATTCATGGATATGATCCATGATATGGGTAGCTGTGTTTTGTCTACAGGATAGTATAATTTCAACACCCTTATCATATCGAACAGGTAACTTGAAATACTGGAGAAACATTGTGGCTAACAAGGAGAAGTTTGGGTAGGTGGCATGAGGCATTTTGATATACCATTTGGCCACAACACTTGTGAGTGTGCGCTAGAATACCCACAATTGGACAGAATCATCCACTATGATATTAGATGAACACCATAAGTGGAATGACATAATATGGTTTTGGGGATCTTCTCCCACCTTTCCCTCAAACTTAGGGATGTCTGAGGGGAGTTTGGTAGGAATGGGAGGTCATAGTGGGTTATGACGAATGGGGTCATTGGTCAACTGTGCCAATCAGGAAGGTTTAGACTAGCCATCAAAGATAGACTAGAACAAGGAGTGTATCGGGAAGAGCCAGTGATGTTGATGACACCAGCAGGAATGTAGTTCCCATGGGTGAATGGGGGTGGGTAAGGATGACTTTCGACAATAGGAGTAGTCACAGGGATGGTAGGAATAATTGGAATGGAAGTGGAAGGTCCATTTCCCCCATGCATGAATGGTGGTATGGTAGGAACCACAGTAGTTGGAGTGGGTCCATAGCTAGTGGGTAGCGAACCAACAACAGTGTGTGCAGTGGAAAATGGACCACTAGGGCTAGGACTTGTCGGTACAGTGGAAGGGATACCTAGAATGATAGGTGGAACAAACATAAGCCCACTATCAATCATCCCCCTTGAAAGGGGTTAGGAGGTGCACCAACCATGGGGCTATATGGGGAAGTGAACAAGTTAGGTTTGGATTGATAGGAATATGAATTAGAACCAGAGGAAATATATGGCTTTGAAGCTGGTGAATTGCGTCGAATATGTATCTAATGGCGATGGTTCAAGGAACCGAACTAAGGGGTATGCCCCCTAATCCTATGTGGGTGGCATGGTGGAGCAATGATGACATGGTGGTGTATTGTATAATGAATGTAGGTGTAAGAGTGTCAAACATAAGATCAAAAATCCAACTACAGCCGAGTGTGTAGAACGAGAGTGTACAAATGGTGGCTGACACACCAAAAAGAAAGCTCTAAAATCAAACTGCAACAACATGTTACAACAAGCGAGTCTACAACAAAGTGGACATAAATCCAACAAGCAACACTAGCTAGAAATAAAATGACGCACTAACCTATGGGGTATGAGTGCAAGAAAACTCCTAGCTACAAGTTGGAAGCCCCTCACAAATCGTATCCCCTACAGGGTGATGAAATCCCAGTCAAACAATATGAAATCAAAGAACAATAGGCTAAGAGAATTGCACTACATAGAGGGACCTCAGGTAAAAGAGCCCTAGATAGAATGGAAACTAGACTACCTCATTCATGACACATCTGGAGCAGTTTACTAGCACTTCACCCCTTTGTCCCTAGACACCTGGTATACTCTGGCATGCAGGAGGAGGACTATGAAGGGTTATCCTTTGGTACAGAATTGAGTGCGGTATTCCACCCTGACTTTCAGAACCTCTTGGTTGTGGCTTACTCCCACAGAGCAGGGGGGCCTTTAACATCTTGGTCGTGACCATGTCAACAAGTACAAGAGGATTTTGGTCCCCTAATGGACAACAACTATATCTCAAATGTGAGTGACAAAGGGGTGTTATTTGGATTCCTACCCCCAATGTCATAACTTAGCTACAAGATTGTTTTGGTCCTCAAATGAGGTTACAATGTTGGTTGTGTTTAAGTTAATTTTTTAGGCTAGATTGGGGTCATGAACCAAGCGTTTTGCTTTAGGGTGTGAGATGTGTGCACATGTGATGTGCATAAACCCCAACTATCTCATGCTCGAGACGCACAAATGCAGATAAATAACAGTAAATGACAGTAAATATCATGCAAAATCACAACTAATTCTTCCAGAAAATAAAATATACACAAGTAAATGAGCGCAAAAGGAACTGACCAGGTTGTAGGAAACACACAGGGGGCCTCAACTACAAATATCAATTAAAGGGTCTCACATACAAGGAAAATAGGACCATAAAACAAACCAAGGGGTTGTAATGGATCATATTAGAAACGAGTCAGGATGGGGTAGAACAAGGATAGGGGGTCTAGAACAAGGATCTCAAACACTAAAAAGGACTGAAAAAACTACATGTCGCACCTGTCAACAGAATGGGTGTGATCGAGGTCGCACAAAACTGTGAAACAGTCACAATAGAGACAAAAAAATAGTCGAAAGACTCAGGTCCCACAAAATAGGGGTTTATGCACGACATGTCACACAAAAATAAGCCATAGTAGAGACCGAGGTCGCTCCAAGCACTGAGGCAAGTGCAATTTGGAGTTCTGGTCTAGGTCACACTTATTAGGGTGGAAGGCATGACCTAGGTCATGCTTATCAGGCAAAAATTTGTGACTTGGTCGCAGCTTTCTGCCGAATAAGTGTGATCTGACCAGAACTAAGATTTGTTTGGAAAAAGGTTGTCGGCTTGNCCAAGGTTAAAAAACCAGTAGAAACACTTGAAAAAATAAATATATGAAAGGATCGACCATGGAGTCGTCAAAACTGTAGTGGGGATTTCTCCCCTACTACGTGCAAAAGCACCTACCCTAGATCAACCGGATCATAGGGTAGAGTTCAATGGTGTGAATTGTTTTTCAACCTCAACTTACAATAATAATGGACAATAAGCAAGAACATAAATATGTTTATGTTTTTTATTCTTATTTTCTAACTAACATCAAATAATAATAATGTGCATACCTTTCTTTGAAGTGGTCCACTGCAGTCATTCAAGGAAATGGTCCTACGACTCCACAGTTTGGGTCTCTAGTCTACTCCACTAGTGGTTGTCAAATAGGGGGGAATGGATCGAAATGGGTATGGAGCAAGATCGACATACAATGTGGGGATGATATGGAAAAGTGTGATGATAATAACGAAAAGCTAAAGAGTGAATGAATGGATGTCAAAAGTTCAAAAGTGTGACCATGAATGACCAAAAGTGTTTTTTGGGAGACCTTCATAATGTATTTATAGGATGGTGCAAAGTTTTTTGACCCATGGTATTTTATTGTGCATGGTATTTATTTATGGTTTTGTACCCATTCTTATTTTTAGGGTTTTTGTTTTTGGGAGACCTTCATAATGTATTTATAGGATGGTGCAAGGTTTTTTGACCCATGGTATTTTATTGTGCATGGTATTTATTTATGGTTTTGTACCCATTCTCATTTTTAGGGTTTTTGTTGTCCTTTTTGGAGAGAGTGGGGATAAATCACACAAATGCTCAACTTCCCTTCATTTATATGGAAGAATAATAATGTATTGGACCATATTTGGTGGATTTTTAGTTATGAAGGTCAAATGAAGGAAATAATGGTGGTAATATGATGTATAATTATGGTTCAAACCATAGAGAGCTATGTGAACAATTTTTTGTGTTAACACCAAGCAGGTAGATGACATAGAAAAATCCCTAACATGTGGTTAGGGCGCCCCATATATGTCTCTAGGGTATTCTGGTCTAGGACCAAATAGTTTCTTGGACACGATGTCCAAGCATATTTTGAGGGATGAGACAGAGACTTCGTGGTTTGGGACTAGGAATATTTTTGGTTTGGGACCAAGCAGATCCTGCATGAGCACCCCTGGTAAGTTAACCAGGTGAATCTTGGTCAAGTTAACCAAGATGATTTCCTCTCTCCTAATTGGTTATTGCTAGGTTGTTTCTCAAGGGGTTTGCCACCCCTTGATGATGTCCCTATAAACTAACCATTAAGAGTTGTATTGATGACCAAAGGATCATACCATCCGATTTGGATCTTCCCCTTATACAGTGATGATAAAATATTTGAAACAATGTACCTTGAGAGAGAGACAATATTAAATTCCTTGTTCTTATTGGTCCTATAGGTAAATTTTTGTCTGCCCTTATGCTTCACCTTGATCTTGTGTGTTTGTGAGTTATTTTATTGTGATCCCCTTGGTTGACTCATGGTCCTTTATCTTACTTGTTCCTAGCACCATTATTGTGTGCACCTTTTGTTATCATGACTCTTACCTTATGGGTTTTTATCCCAAGTCATATTTTACTTTATGATTTTATTAATAAAACATTCTTCATGGTTTTATTAATAAAACCTTTGATCCATTCTTGGACCTTTGATACTACCCTAAGTTTTATAGTTTTACTTTATAAAACCATTGGACCATTGGTTATAATTTTATCTTGGTTATGATCTTATTTTGGACCACTTTATTTATGGATTTATTTTGGACCACTTTACCTTTTCCTAAGTCAACCTAATTGTTTGATTCATGACACTCCTAACCTTATAAAAGATAGGTTATCTTTCATGTTATCTATCCATCAAATGATATCCCACTTATTTAGGTTCACCTGCTGCTAGTGTTACGTGGTTTTCTGTGTGTGTCTCTTTCATCCCCGTGACTATGCTTCATTGAACATCTCGTGTCTTATCTCTCCTCATATTCCCATGGCATATCTCTGCTGGTCTTCCCGTGACATATCTCTATGGGTCTTCCCATGGCTCACCTCATGTCCATGTGACCGGGTCTTCCTGTGGTTCACCTAATCATGACTGGGATTTCCACGTGACTAGGTATTCTTGTGGTTCACCTCTGCATGACTGGGATTTCCGCGTGACTGGGTATTCTTGTGTTTCAACTCCGCATGACTATGATATCCACGTGATTGTTTTATCCTCTATCCACGTGATTGCTTTATCCTCTTTTCCACATGATTATTGTGATCTCTTGCAGTGCAACTCTCCTGCGTGCTGGTGGTTTCTACCCTAGCATGGTCATGTATGCATCCTCCCTGCTACGTGACTATTCTCCACACAATGCATTCTCTATGTGGATTATGTATTTCCAGTGTGACCATGAGTTTCTTGTTCAACGTGGACTGTGGGATTCCCAGCATAATCATGAATTTCTTATTCATCTTGCATGGTTGTGTGACTGTGCTCTGCGTAGGAGTATGACTGTGTTACTACCTGAAAGCATGTGTCTCCTACTTAGAATAACTATAGAAGCATGGCTGTGAAAGATTATGACTGCATGTCTCTAGACAACATGATTGTATCCTTACCCCATGTGACTATATGTCCTTTGTCCGTGTGACTGTACTGGGTATGACTGTGCTGCTAAAGTCTGGGTAATTGATTGAAGTTTATCTTCCTGTTGACTAGGAATCTAAGGTCTACTTCTGTATTCTTTAAACCTCTCTCTCTCAAGGTACATAAATTGTTTACCTAGTTGACTTGTCCCTTTGGTGACAAGATCAACCATAAAAGTATCCGTACACGGATGAATCAAAATAATGGTTATGATTCCTTACTGTTGATTTCTCTTGTACATTATTTTATTACTTTGTTACTATACATAGCATTTGATGAATCTCAAGGACCAACTTTAACACAATGACTAATGGATTGTTAAGTCAAAAAGAGATGAAAATTATGTTGTTTTATTACAATTTAAATTTATTAGAGAAATAGTATTATGGATCTTGTTTTGTATTTATGTTCATGCATTAAAGTTTATTGCTTATGTTAAAACTATACTAACCCTAAAAATTTAACATGGTATTAGAGCTTAGGTTGTAGCTAACTCTGTTTTGAGGGAAACAGAGTCTACACTGATCCTAAGATAAGGGTTACTATAGTAATAGTAAGAACTTGAACTATTAGGTTTGAAATTTATAGATCTTGGCTGAAGGAATTCATTGGCCATCAAAGTGATAAAGATGGTAAGAGATCTGATACTTACATGTTTGATTGAACTCACAAATTCAATGACAATTGAACAAAGAAGTTTATCAATAGTACTGACAAGTGTTATATCAGAAAATGGTTTTTGAAGACGTATGTTAGTTATAACTAGCAAATGATAAGTAAGAAAGCTTACTTACTTATGATACCTTATAGTTGATCATTGCTTTGTGCAAACGAGTTTATGAATCATTGATGGATGTGATCAAGAATTGTTAGTACAAGGAAGTTAGAGTTCATGATCATGATCATATAACTATCTTGGGTTATGTTGTACTAACGAGTGTGATGATGCTTGAAGTTGGAGTTCCACATAATCTCCAATAAGAATTTGACTTTGTGCGCTCTCACCTACTTGTCTTGGCTCCCACTCATAAATCCCATAAATACCGAAGAGGTTGGGGCTCTACATGAATCTACTTAGTTTAGGAAGGTTACAGGTCTATTTGTATAGAACATAACAGACTCATGAGCGAAAATGACACAGTGTGGGTTGCAATTTGGAAAAAGGACAATCTACCTAAAATAAATACATTTTGTTGGATACTGGTTCATGGGAAAACTATGACGACTGACCTCAAAAAAAAGAATTTTGAAGGCCCCTCCAGGTGCATTCTTTGCAAAAACTCTGAAGAAACTCTGCTACACTTATTCTTGGAGTGCGAATTCACTCAGAACGTTTGGTCTCTGGCAGGTAGAAATCCTGAATCAAATATGATTATCCTCGTAAGGATTAGAGACTTATTTGATGGGTGGAAGTATTATTATCAAGGTTCATTCAATAAAAATCCTAATTTCCGAAGACCCTGGCTATCCATTCCCAAATTCATTTGCTAGAAAATCTGGACAACAAGAAATAAGGAAATATTTGAAGACCAGAAAGATAATTTGATCAAATTGGAAGTCGTTGCAAAGGGTCTATGGGTTGAAACTTTGAGTTCAAGGGGCCTCAAGTCCATCGCATTGGAGCCTCTTTCCTGTGGAGAGAAGACCTGGGCGAAATATTTTCTGATGGAAATTCCCATCTCGGTATCGGGCCATCAAAAGTCCAGGCTATTCAGGGTGGAAAATCATATTGGATAGTCCTTAGTTTATTCAATGGTGGAATTTGTCAAATAATTACTCATTGTTCTTTAATGGTACCTCTAAAGGCAATCCAGGATTAGCAGGAGCGGGCATGATAATTTTTTTACCCCGGAGGGAACAAAATTGAAGAATTCTCTTGGGGGATTGGGAGAAAATCCAACAATCAAGCGGAATGGTTATCTCTAATCAAAGGAATGGAAATAGCTAAAGAATTGGGATTACAAAATATGGCAGTTTTTTGCGATTGAATGATTGTCATAAGCAAAGCTTAGAAAATATCGAGAGGAATTAAATCCTCTTACTGTAGTATTCACTTCAGACTTACTAGCATTTGTAAAGAATTTCAGGTTCTGAATTTCTTCCACATCTTAAGAAGTAATAATTCCAAAGATGATGGGTTGGCTAATGAAGGGGGAAATATGGATGGTGCGTTAATCATCTGAAATGGAAGTCTTCCCTCATTCAGTTGGGTTCCATGAATTGGTCTCTCACATTTTTGAAATGGATGGGAAAACCTTAAAGGCCATAGTTCTGTTGAGACTCAATGAAAATAGGAAGGAAATCTCTACAACAAAAATCAAAAGGATAACTTTAACATAATGCTTTGTCGATTTTGTTTACTAGTAGGGCAGTTTGTAAAGTTTATGGGCCCAGTAGAAGAGGTTCTTTTTGGGGAAATTTTGACTATGTAAGAGATGGGGAATGTATTCTTTGGTTGGATGTAGAGTGGTCACGGTTGACATTCCTGAACAATGTACTCATGGTTTTTTTAATATAATATCTAATAGTCATTTGTGTTTGAAAAAATGGGGATAGATTACTTATCACATATTATGCATTTTCTTGAAAATTGAACATTTCAATCACCGTAATACATCTAACACATGAGTCTTGTTTTGCATTCGATGCCAAAAGAAGAACTCGACTCACTAAATGTTCCCAAATCGATAACATAATCATTTTCTTTAATTTTCCACCAATGTAAACCTTCTAATTTTTTTTGTGTTGTTTATTTTCTAAGATCAAAAGATTCATTGAACAAAAGAAGAATGGAAAAATTCTTTTACACATATCAAGAGTTCAACTGCAACATACGAAAAGATAAACTATTTAAATAAGCTTTTCTCTTGTAGAAGGGATGTGTTTTACTGAACTTGAATTCAGAGAAGGAACTTTCATATCATCTGCACAAAGGAAATTTATTCTAAGCTTTTTTAGAGTTAGTCAAATGTTTGTTTCATTCTTAACTTTTGGAAAAATGCATTTTTACAGGATACAAATGACAAAGAACTGGTTTTTTTTGTTCTAGGTGGAAAAAGTAGATGTCTACAAGACAAAACAACAAGGTTGTAATATGTTTAGATATAGTAATATGACTCGGGTATACAGTGCTGAAATCTTGATAGGTTTTTGCAACCAATGTAAATTTTGATTTCTCACTGAGAAATATAAAAAATAATGAATTTTTTAAGGAAAAAAAAAGAAGAATGGAAAAAAGTTGCACTGGATAGATGTCTTGATAACAAAATATAATTTACATGAATGTAAATGCTTATAAGCTTATAACATTTAGGATTGTTTATTTTTTTAACTCAGAATATTCATTGACCAACTATAACAATTGTTGTACCAAGAGAAGCTTGTGCATTCTGCGCCCATTGGCTAGGTTTATCGATTTGAATGTGTGTTGGAAAAAATGCATTGGATCTAAATAGTGCAATGAGTTAATTTATTATAAACACTTGCAAAGACCCATCTAAACCTAAGTCCTTACTCTAATACGTACCTTGACATTGTGAAGCTCACGGATGTGTTTCTCAAATTCAAACTAATGACAAGAATTTCAAATTTAAAACTCAAAATATGCAACCTCGATTTTTACAACCGTAAGGTGCATATCAGACTTCAGTTTTAAATGGGCTTGCTCTGGAATAAATAATTGTTTTACAAATTTATCTATTAATCCTGCATAAAATCACATTCTCTCAACTGGAATGTGCCTAAAAAGTGGTGGTGTACCAACAAAATGAACATTTCGACTTATGTGAAGTCGAAACTTCAATCCCAAAAACTTCTACATAGTCGAATAAACCCCAAAGTTTCCATGTTAAATCTTTCTTCAAAGCACGAGCAGTTCAACCTAATGCACTTAATCAACAATACATCTAGTGCAATCTTGTAGAAAACCATAAAGCATCCCTCCTAAACTAGAATATGGCCCATTTTCGTGGTTTGAATAATTTTATGCTTTTCCTCAATAACTCTGTTTGCAATCTCAAGCCGTCATAATCCTACTACTTCCACACACACAAAAAAAAAAAATGTTCTGACCAGTTCTGACTAGCCCACTTCCCAATGAAAATACAAACAGAGCTACATGAAACCCAACTTTTCAATTTGAGTGGGAATAAAACAACAATACCTNAATGTTCTGACCAGTTCTGACTAGCCCACTTCCCAATGAAAATACAAACAGAGCTACATGAAACCCAACTTTTCAATTTGAGTGGGAATAAAACAACAATACCTCATACGTAAAATTGCAAATTTGAGATATTAACTTAAATTAATAAATATGTAAAGAGCTCGACTTAGGGTAAAATGCCACCGAAAATTACAAGGTATTGATAGGTGCTCATAGTGGCATCAATTGCGATCTTCCCGAAGTAGCTCTCGAACTTTTTTTCCTTCATGGCGCTTGGTGCATTGTCCGCCAACCATTCCGTTAAACCAAGGAGGATTAAAAGATATGGTGAAGTTTATAGGGTTTCCCACCATTGGGAATGTTATATAAAATAAAATGAATGCTTCGTGAAATGTAAGGATTTTAATAGTCGAACAACTAGTGTTTTCCATGGAAAATGATTCACATGCAAAATAATGTTCTTGATGAAGATCCTATGCTAAAGTGGAGGTAATAAAATTAGTAGGGGGATAAGAAAGAGAATGTAAATCGAGAATAAATATATTTCCTTGGCGATAGCTTCCACGTGATAAGTAAGGGTTATAAGGTTTAAATCCATCCTATGGGGTGATAAAGTTAAGTAAGAAATCTCTTTCCTTCTCATGCTAAAGGGTAAAGTCTGTAGATAAGAAAAATAAAAAGAGAAGCTATAGAGGGTCTAATCCATGCCATAGAAGGGTGTTGGCTCTATTGCATGGATGTCTTGCAATTTGGTGATAAATATTGGGAAGACCATTGGGAATGTTATATAAAATGAAAAGATTTTAATAGCTGAACAACTAGCATTGTACATGCAAAATGAGAAATATGAGCTTAATTAATGGGAAGCTAGCATTGTTTATGCAAAATGAGAAATATGAGCTTAATTAATGGGAAGATGATCTTTGTCCATAGAGAGACCTTATCAAAAGAAATAAAGCATGTCTAAAGAAATGCAAAATGATATTTAATCCAAAACAAGGAAGATCAAGAGTTCTGCGTCAATAATGTGGAATTGCCTTACTGATATAATGGGTTACTAATATGAAATTGGCATGATTAATGCCATGTAGATGGACCATCAAATATTCAAAGAAAATTCAACAAGGTGGACTCCAAGTTTCAAGATATAGAAGAGAATTATATTATCCCTTACAATTGACCAATAAAGAGACTTGTGCATGTGGGATGTTGTAAATTTAAAGGTTACTAATGAGAAATTGCATTAGTGACTTGTGTATTTCTCCAAATAAATAAGTGGATGCAAGTAGAAAAGATAAACCACATGCCTTGGTCAACTTGAAAAGGGGGAAAATGAGAGAGGTTTTCAAGGGATGTGTCTAATGTTGGACGATGACAAGGCCTATTAGAATTGTTATTAGAATATCATTGCTATAGTTTTGTCCATAAGATTGAGTATCAATCCTACGAAAATTGTGTGCTATGGACAAATATGTTTTATAAATGGGAGATATATTTTTTCAAAATCTTCTTTTAGCTTAGGTTGATCAATAGAGTGGGCCAAAGAGAATGGTTTTCAAGGACTGTGTTTTAAGTTGGAAGTTGGAGTGGAAATTCATTCTCCACATGCTTGAGTGGCTAGGATTTGGAAAAAGTTCATGTTAACCCAAAAAATCCCTCACTCAGCTCTACATGGCCTGCACCATCCAAGGACACCAACACATGACCCTCATTTGACCCCATTTGACCCCCACACCCTCAAAAAGGCTTAAAAATGTGCAAAATGGCTTAAAAACTCCTAAAAAGAACCAAAATAGCTCTCATAGGGGCTAAAACCTCTCAAAGGAGCTTAAGACCCCCAAAAGAGCTAAAGATTGAGCGAAAGGGGCTAAAAACTCTAAAAGGGGCTAAAGCCCCAACCAGGGGTTTAAAACCCTAAAAGTCTTGAGAAAATGTATAAATAGAGGGGTCGGGGTCACTCTCAATTCATTCCTTCCTTGCATACTAATATGTTGCCCGAGTGAGTGCCTTGAGACCATTTGCCTCTCAAGCCATTCACTCTCCCTCTCATCCATTCTCTCACTGAGCCATAACTTCCCCCATTCTCAAGAAAGGTACTTCTCCAAGCTAGGGCATGGTGGCCCATTTCCACCCATAGAAGGTATAATCTCTATTTTGTGTTGTTTATTTTAGTTTTTCTAACATATTTGCTTTCAGATCTATTGCTTAACATATACTTACAGGTTTTCATGGTTTGCTTGCAGGTCTTTGGATGTTTCTAACAAGTTGTATGCAGGGTATTGGAGCTCAACCCATAACCTTGTGTGCAGAGGGGTTTTGATTTATGTTTTCTTTCTTTTCCTATCTGTTTTCTTTGCATCCACCACCAGGAACCCTATCCTTTCATCCTATAGACGGAAGGTAGTCGTTCCTGCTCTGTAGCAAGGGAGAAATCCCTACTACAGAATTGGTGACCATATCGGGTTGATCCCACTGGATCTTTGGGTTTTCTTTATTATACTTTGTTTATTTAGGTTGATTGATATTTTTATTTCATTTTTGTTATTGTCTCGGCCATAGTACCGGTTACTGTTGCTCATTCTATGATTTTCAAATCGCTCAACTGTGCAAAAACGATCGAACCGAATTTATGAAAATTCACCTGTGTTCAGGCTCATTTTCTACCCAAACCGTTGATCCAATTGTGAATCTTCCCTTAAATAGGGGTAAAAGGGCCCGTTTCCGAAGTGGGTTTTCAACCATTTGAGGTAATTCCTCATGGTTTGCTCACAATCCACTTCGCAAAACCAGGACCTTTACAAGTGCACAACCCATTTTTGGGCTTGACTGTTTGCTTCTATTAGGACTGTCAATGCGGCTCAGCTGCCTCTGTCCATCAATCTATGTTTATTTTTGTTCAGTATTTGTTCATTTTAGTTGCAGCATGTGTAAATCAATGATAAATGAAATGGTTAATGGATTAATGAACATTGTCAAAGCTTGATTAAAAAATTACTGTAATTAAGATCAACATCTTGCCTAGCCCTTCCTCCTCTACCCAGTCATCACCCTTCGGGGTATTATAGGATAAGATGAAGGGTGAAGCTCATATAGTAATAGGCACTTCACCTATCATTTTTCAAAGCCACTAAAAATGGGTGACTTGGAAGGTAGAGGGGGTAGAGAAGGAGGGATTCTCACGGCGCTCAGCGTCCTCCCTATTGACCGACCTTGCATCCAGAGGGTGACCTATGGATCTACAGATGGGCTTAGTCCCATTGTGTTGAGAGCTCAACACCCTTTCCTGGTTGAAGAGAAATATAGGTGCAAGGTAGTCACCTAGTCAGGCTATCATAGTTCAGGTTCACAAATGGTACATGTGTAAATTTCTGATTATCATTTACTGCTTGCATTGACAATGTTCTGAACTCTGCGGAATATTCATAAACCATTTAAGCAGCCACTAAGCATAATAGAAATACAAAATACATACACACAAACCATACCATATAAACCAATGCAACTCAGTTCATGACGCTGAGTGAGCCATTAAATTTTACAATTTACACTAACTCAAACATCTGCATTCTTTGAGGACATAAGTCCCTGACTACCTTAACCATGGAAGTACTTGGGCTCAACCTAGAAACTCATTGTGAGGAGGACCATGGGAACCCCAAAGTAGCTGGTCGCTAAGAGGAATTGCCAAGCGAAACAAGCAATGACCCCCACCGATTGACTAGCACTCTCGTGAGGAAAAAGCCAAGGGCTGTCTCCTGGCAGTCTTGGTGGCCGAGTGACCACCTGAAGCAAATAGGAAGCCATTAAAACCGGGGTCCAAAAATCATCACCATATTTCAACATTTTTGACATACAAATCAGACACGATTGATTCCCCCATGTTCTTCCTCACGCCTAAGAGGTGAACCACCATAGTTCAGGTCATTAAACCAACATCGTCGAGACCATTATTGGTGACCTTCTACACCATCAGAAGGCCACACAACCTCTGATTCAGACTCAGAATCATACCAATCTGAGCTAGACTTGTATACTACACCATCTAGCCCCATGGCTAGTGCAAAACTGGATCCATTTTCTAGCTTAGTGACTAGTAGTGGACCCATGTCCACACCCCACACCACCACCAACACCTCTGCTGGTGGCCCCAGCACGGTCATGCAAACTGTCATAATCCAGCTACCACCACCCATACTGACCAGTCAAGTTGTCCCACCGGTAACACATGGGGGCACTGTACCTTCCACTCACACTGTCCCACTTGGCATGATTGGGGGCAATGGCCCTTCCACTCATGCAATTTCGTTTACCACACTTGGGGGCAGTGGCCCATCCACAACGGTGCCACAAGTACCCCCAATTATGTAGGTGCATCATGTCCCCGCAAACCCCATCACCACTGCTACCCCATCTCATATCAACCTTGGGTCAAACCTTCCTTTCATGGCACGTCTCAACCTGCTTGACTTGGCTCGGTTAACAAATGACCCTATCCTCCATCAAACTTTTTGGCCTCCCATGCCAAACAAACTTCCCTCAGACATTCCCAAGTCTGAAGGGAAGGCAGGGGAGTGCCCCCAAAACCACATCACGATGTTTCATCTATGGTGCTCATCAAACAACATCGTAGATGATACAATCAGACTCTGACTGTTCCAATGCATCCTCACAGGTGCTATAGCCAAGTGGTACATTGAGCTACCACAAGCCAACTACCTGGATTTCAACTCCCTGGCTTTCATGTTCCTGCAATATTTCCAACTCCTCATTAGATACGACAAAGGGGTGGAGATATTGTTATCTTGCTGCTAGAATACTGTGACCCACATAACCGACCACATCCATGAGTGGCGGTGACACCGTAGTTTGTGCAAGATTCAACTTGACGACAGGATTTTCCTGGATTGGTTCCTAAAAACCTTGTTACCACCTATAGCAAAGGACGTCACATTCGAACGTCCCCAATTCGAAGAGGAGGCCATCTTGAAAGCCCAGTAGTTTGATATTATCTATGCATAGTCTGGATACATTTACACTATCATTCCAGACGCTCCCCGCGCATGCACCTCTTACCGTGATGCACCGGGGGCATCCCATGCTACAAATGGCATCATAGGTTCTGTCTCTCACCAACCACAGCACCATCCGACACCACCTGCAATACCACCACAACCAAGAAACACCCCGAGTGTTGCCTACCAAAACCAAACTATGGACTATGCAAGAATGATGTCCCAGTTCGAAGCCACAACTTCTTGTGCACAACCTACGCCACCGCAGCAGGCCCAGGCATTAGCTTGGCCGACACAACAATACGCAGGACAAATTCCCACATTTGTGGCACCGACACCCACCTAAGTTTACTATACACCACTGGTGCAAGCTGTCCAAACCCCCGCCCCAGCTCCACCTACTCCATCGGGACAGGTGTTTGCACAACAAAACCGTCCCAACTAGCCAGCCCCCAATAACCAACAAGGGCAAGCCATGAATAACCGACCCTGGAACCAAGGCAACAATCAACCGTAGGGAGGTGTTCAACAACCAAATCCTCCCAACAATGCCGCGACAAACTGGCCAGTCCAAAATCCTCAACGACAAAATGCACCAAGATGGAACGCTCCATTGCGTACAAACCAACCGTGCACATTATACGAGGTCTACGTGCACTACACATTTGAGTGTCCCTTCATGGGTCATGCTAAGCAGTCCATTAGGAATGAGGTTCAACATGCCACCAATACAACAGACCAAGCCCAACCCAATCCAGCACCACTAGGACCTCCTCCTATGGTGCTCCAAAACCCATTAACAGTCCAAGGATTGGTGGAAACTGCACCCCCTCCCCAACCTAATCCCAACGCTCCGGGGCACCTCCCACAGCAGAAATAGGTGTCCACCACCTGCTAGATATGACAACTAAAGAGTTCAATTTAAAAACCAGACTAAATCAGTACGGAACCAACACCAAACCCGCTGACACATCAACGACATCTACGTCCAAAACAGCCAATGTACCTCTTCGGTTACCCCCTTTCCTGCGCCCCCCCATATGTCGGGTTTCCAAAAACGCCACAGCTAGAGCTACTGTCAGCTACAACGTCGTGGACGATTTGGCCCAAACACCTACCGCCATGTCTGCTCTTGAGGTACTCAAAACCTGCCCAACGCAGTGAAAAGCCTTACTAGCTTCCCTTGGTGTCGTGGACCCCTCTGACTCCAAGTTGATCGCATTCGACACAAAGAATGGAGAACCGCGGATGCCATCAACCATTTCCTTCCAAATCTCGGTGTCTATTCGGAATTTGGTCGTGCACCGGTGCATAGTGGATGAGGGGGCATCCACGTGCGTTATGTCTACCCTAGTCTGGTAGAAGCTTGGATGCCCAATTCTACAACCATCCTCTACTACTCTACAGGCTTATGATGGCCATCCCACTAAAGCCCAAGGAATCCTCCCACATGTTCCCATCACATTAGCCGGGAAAACAGTACTGATTGACATAGAGGTTGTCAATGCTCAATTGGACTATAACCTTCTCCTCAGAAGAAGTTATATGTACGCCATGAGAGCCATAGCATCAACTGTTTTTCGTCTCATGATGTTCCCCCACGAAGGGAAAATCATGATGGTTGATCAACTGACTTATCACGATCCGCAAGGGATAATGGCACCCACCAACGTTATCCCTACGATCAACACCATTGATCCGCAAGGGCTAACTACACCCGCCAATGTTATCCCTGTGATCAACACCATGGTTGACAACATACCAACCTCCCCATTGTTGAATGTGGGCCCTAGGTTGTTTGTCGATACCACCATGACGACTTCTTTCCCCTTAGTGTCACCACCACTGACACGAAATGAGATTGCAGCTTTGTGCATGCTCTCATCCAGCATTGCTGCACCCAAACAACAAACGCAGCCGCGACCCCAACAACAACCACAACACCATCCGCAGTTGCAACACCATTAGTAGTTGCAGCATCATCAGCAGTTGCAGCATCATCAGCAGGCGTAGCATCATTAGCAGTCGTAGCATCATCAGCAATCGCAGCATCATCAGCAGCCGCAGCATCATCAACAGTGGTAGCATCATCAATAGCCGCAACATCATCAACAACCGCAGCATCATCTGCAGCTATAGCATCATCCGCAACCGCAGCATTATGTGCAGCCACCACCACAACCTCAGCCCCACATGCAACCATCAGGGAGTTATATGGGCTCCTCTCCAGTCCACACAATTCCCTTCCTCTTTCCCCCGCCTGGTGTCATGAGCAAGCCAGTAATGGCCACCTTAAACTTACCCAACTTTACATTTGGAATTCCCATGTGGTATCTTGATCCACTGGATCAACCACCAATGCCCCAGGTAGTCTTAACCCCTGTGCAACCCATTGCGGTCGAATCTCATCCTCCACCCGGCCTGCAGAAACCAACCACCGCACCTGCAACACCCCACCCAAAAAGGGCCAGGGGAAAAAACGTGAAAGTTACCGCTGAACCTCGAAATATCCCGCCTTGAACTGTTTGTGAAGAACAGGGCCATCCAACTCAAAACTGCCCTAAGATCCCCATAATCCACACGCATTTGGATGCCATGGATACAACAGAAAACCTCCCCGTGGTTGAACTTCCAAGCGGGCCAATAGTGAGAAACAAGTCATTGAGAAAAAACCATGCTTGTGCCCTCTGCGGTCTTTATGGACACTATTCTCACCACTTCCAAGACTTGTCTGAGTTTCGAATGGATTTAGCCAACCTTCGTTAACATTCCCTTGAATCTGAGATCACCCTGATCGAAGAAGTTCACCCCCCATCTCCTTCTTCGGAAACCATGTCCATTTACATGATGTCCAGTTCTACTGACGCTCTTGTTTCCACCACTAATGACGGTCCATTAGACCTGTCTCTTCATTGCTTCCGCAATGATGAGGAGATACTTGAAGCCTTAACTGCCCTAGAATACCCATGGGACGACATGCACCATCGCTCATTCTTCCTCCTCGAAGAACTTGTGTCGCAGTCTGACCAATTTTCCGTGGAAACCAAAGATTTCATTCATGGGAAATTCAACTGGTTCAAAAACCCCATTCCGGCACTAAACAATTTCGAAGAAGGGAACATGGCCAACATCTCACCAAACATCAAAATCAACATCTCAACCAATCTCAAGGTTGTTGAAGAAATCATGCTGGGGGCATCCTGCTCCCTAGAGGAATTCATTGCCTACAAAGCTCTCTTCCAAGAATTTCGCGACATCTTTGCCTGGTCTTACACTATAATGCCCGGGTTGGATCCATCCATTGTGGAACACCACATCGACACATGGCCCCGATGTGGCCCCCGTGCGCCAAAAGCAACGGCCCATCCATCCTTCCAAAGTGGTCGCGATCAAAGCCAAAATAGAGAAGCTGCGCACAACCGGCTTCATTTACCCCATTGCGTACACCACTTGGGTTTCTATCATATTCCCATGAATAAAAAATAGGGTGCCATACGCATTTGCACAGACTTCCACGATCTAAATGGGGCGTGTCCCAAAGACAACTCGCCAACACCCTTCATCGATCAGATTATCGATGCATGCATCAGACATGAGGTTTTTTCCTTCATGGATGAGTTTTTTGGATATAACCAAATCTAGATCCGAAAAGAAGATCATTACAATACTGCATTCACAACCCCGTGGGGCACATTCGCCTATCGAGTAATGTCATTTGGTCTAAAGAATGTTGGAGCTACCTTCCAGCATGCCATGACACACTGTTTCTGTGACCTCATCCACATCATGTTGGTCTATCTTGACAACCTCATTGTGCGGTCACAGAAACAAGCACAACACATCGACGACTTGTGGCAAGCCTTCCTACAATGTCGCAAGTACAAAATCTGCTTGAACCCTTTCAAGTGTGTTTTTAGTGTCCCAATGGGCCGTCTCCTAGGGTTCATCGTGTCACACAAGGGAATGACTGATGATCCCTTGAAATTCCAAACCACTTTCCCTCTAACGTCACTCTTTAAGTAACGGTAGTTCAGCTTGTAACATAGTCTTGTCCTTTTTTGTTTTGCAATGTTTTTACCACAAATCAGAGACCCCCATTAGGGGCATCACCATTAACTTCTACGTAGAGTCACCCAAAATCTATTGGAGACACCTCTCACACCTCTGGGCTCAAGATTTCACCCTCTATATTTTAATGAGATCATCGTCTCATGTTTAATAAGTAAGTTTCGGGCCACTTCCCGAGAGTTACCATGGTTCACATACCACATTGTGATGTAAGTGTCTCCGGACCTGTACTTGCATTACACTTTCCTACCGCCAATCATGCAGGTTCTCGGGCCACCACCCGAAAGGCACGTAATTTTACTTCAGCATATAACTGTCTAATTTGTCCACCACACCTTACGTGGGTCTCCGGGCCTCTGCCTGGAGGATGGATCATTTCTTTTGCATGAATTTGGCACATAACTGCCTCCAGAATTGCACTCACATCACATGTAGTTAAGTCCGTCCACCACAACTCACACACAACTCTCCTGACCTCTTTTCGAGAGCCACCTCGGTTTGCGTGCCTCTGTCGCACCGATTCACGTGTCTCTATCGTGATCTATCGTGTGTATGTCCAAGAGCCACTTGATCCATCCATACTACACGTATGACCTTTGGACCACTATCCATTGTCCTGACATGGGGGCACCATCAGTGCCCCCTCGATCGGTTGACCATAATGGAGTTTCTTTTAAGCTCTTTTCTAACTCCTAAAAGAATGAAAAGATTGTCTAGCGCAGCTGCTTCCTTTCCCGCTCGTTAAAGTATAGGAAAGGGCGTCTACATCGTCTTGTTTATCTCTTTTTGTGGACTATGTAGACCATCAAATGAAAAGGACCACCTTGGCACATTCAAGCCAAGACCGTTCCCCTCTGCATACTTTTATGCTTTCTCGGGTAGAGGGGCCAAACTTTACGAAAAAGCTCACCATGGGTTGTCGTTAAGCTCTTTTTCAGCCTTCCATCAAGAAAAGATTGCCGAGCAAACTTGGCTTTGTTCATGCTCGTAAAAGTATCTAAATGACCATCCAGTTAGTATAGGTTTAACCTTTTTCGTCCTGATTGGACTGCCAACGGTAAAGAAGTCTCTCATCCCCTACAGGATGGATGAGCTCTCCTATGTATAATTTTATCCTGTTTTAGGCACAGGAGACTACCAATGAAAAAGATCCCCCACTGGAGTCTTCTTCATGCTTTCAGACTCTCTAAAATTGAAAGCACCATCGAGCATTTACTTTCTCGGGCTCACCAAAAATCCACGAGATCGTACCACAATGGTGTCTCTAGACACCACCCCACAAATAACAGTTTGGCAGCATTCCCACTTTGGGTTGCCTTTGTTTAGAGTACTCTGCAATGTGTCTTCCTTGGATCCCATCAATACCAAAATTATCTACCTCCCCCAAGTATTTCCCATCTGCAGTGAAATTCCTGGTATTACAGCTATGATCCCTTTCCCATGAGTCAGTTTCATTTGCTGCTTGGTTTTCCCTACCGTCCTACTCTGAACAAATGAAGTTTGAGTCTACTACACTCCCTTTGCCCCTGTTCAACTCCTTCCCTCCCCCCCTCCCAATTCAGTGGGTTAGTCTGCAGATTGTCTCACATCTTTCAGTTATCTCCCTCGCGCTTCTGGTCAAGGAAACACCATTGCCTTGACCAAGGATAGGTCTCCCTTTGTCGACAACAACACACATATTCCAGAGGATAGACCCAAAGTTCCATGTATCTTGGTTTCATTAACCTCATTGATGAGTTCCTTGGACCACTTGAGAGGAGTCCTTAATGCCTCTTGGGATGGTTGTTTCTCACGTGCTCGACTCCAGCTACATCATCGCACCATTGAGATTCATACAAGGTATTGGTCCGTGCAGTATTCGGTCGAAGACCTCGGATGTCACCTAACTCTAGCACATTGATGAGTCTATTAGAGGGAGCCCGACAGGTTCATGTCCCTTATGATTTTCGGGTTGCGTTGAAGACAGTGTTCAGAAGCCCCATTAGTGCTTCTATATAGATTTATGATTGATGCAACATATTTGTACCACAGAGACTTTGACTCTCCATCAGTGAATCCATACAGCTATGTACCATTCCAGATCCAGCATCCCATCAGTCATGAAGATATAGCATTCCATGAGAATGCCATGGGTCCAATGTAGCAGTTCTTCAGATCAGTATTGTATTCAGCCTCTCATTGAGGCAACCATTATTGTAACAATAGTTGTACATGATCAACTCTTGTATTATAGAGCTTAGATCACATTATTCATTTGACATCATTACGAGCATGGGGATGTCCACCTCGCCCAGATACATGTCACACATTATTTGTATCTCACCCATTGATGGGAACCATATTAATACAAAAACCAAAAGCCACCATGCCCCAGCCCAGGAAGCACCACCTCTCCACAAGAAAATCCTATGATGTCTGTTGGCCATATGATGAGCTCCTACCCTCACACATCATGGGGCAATCTGTTAACCCAAAAAATCCCTCACTCAACTCTACATGGCCTACACCACCCAAGGACACCCACACACGACCCTCATTTGACTCCATTTGACCCCCACACCCTCAAAAAGGCTTAAAAATGTACAAAAGGGCTTAAAAACCCCTAAAAAGAACCAAAATAGCTCTCATAGGGGCTAAAACCTCCAAAAGGGGGCTAAAACCCCTCAAAGGAGATTAAGACCCCCAAAAGAGCTAAAGATTGAGAAAAATGGGCTAAAGCCCCAACCAGGGGCTTAAAACCCTAAAAGTCTTGAGAAAAAGTATAAATAGAGGGGTGGGGGTCACTCTCAATTCCTTCCTTCCTTGCATACTGTTATGCTACCCAAGTGAGTGCCTTGGGACTATTTGCCTCTCAAGCCATTCACTCTCCCTCTCATCCATTCTCCCATTGCGCCATAACTCCCCCATTCTCAAGAGAGGTGCTTCTCCAAGCTAGGGCATGGTGGCTCATTTCCACCCATAGAAGGTATAATCTCTATTTTGTGTTGTTTATTTTAGTTTTTCTAACATATTTGCTTGCATATCTATTGCCTAACATATACTTACAGGTTTTCATGGTTTGCTTGCAGGTCTTTGAATGTTTCTAACAAGTTGTATGCAAGGTATTGGAGCTCAACCCATAACCTTGTGTGCAGAAGGGTTTTGATTTCTGTTTTCTTTCTTTTCCTGTCGGTTTTCTTTGCATCCACCACCAGGAACCCTATCCTTCCATCCTATAGACGGAAGGTAGTCGTTCCTGCTCTGTAGCAAGGACGAAATCCCTACTACAGTTCGTATATTATGTAATGGTTATTGTGTGTTAATAGATCCCTTACTTATGTTATTACTCTTAGAAGATCAATGATGCAGGGATACCTTATAGCCCCTTGGTAGTTCACCTAGGTAAAGTTACTAGCCTTCCCCAGTAATATTTAGTTAACTCTCATTATGTTTATTAACACCTTTTGTAAAGCTTCTAAAGAGATACTATGAGAGGATAAAACCTCTATGAGACTTACTGGATTATATAATCATTTAGGATAGAGGATAGATTCCTCCGCGGTGGAAATGGGTTCAAGGAGGTTGGGGAATCTTGGTATTTTATTTAGCATCAACAAGGCTTGAAAACGTATGCTAAATTGGATATATGGATTCCCACTTAGAAGAGATACACAATAAAGTATCCTCTATATTAACGGATCTATTTTTGTTGAAGAATAAATGGGAAAACGATCTAACTATTGTTAAGTGGTAGGTATGCGTCCTTGTGCACATTAAAAAAATAATTGTGAAGGTTTTCTATAGCTAGATTGAATGAATCAACATGATGACAATAACCAAAAACCAAGTTATCTCTAGGGTTTGTTCTTTTCCAATGAATCTATGCATATAAATTAGCAGTCTCCTCCAGAGCAATGGAATAATTTACAAAAGTTTTGTGATTTCTATCCTAATAAATTCTATTTCAAACCAATTAATGGGCATACTACAGTCTAGATGGAATCCAATTTAAGTACAAAGGTAAATCTTCATTCTAAACTTTGGATACCTGCTTTTTGAAATTAAACTGTACAAAAATTATCACGGATAACTTTAACAATTAGGTAATGGACATTAATGTAGCAATGATAGAAAAACACTCTTTTCAACTTCAAAGAAAAGGATGGAAGAGAATTGTGGCTTCCTGAAACAAGAGATCAACCCGATCTAAATTATGTTGCTTTTTCCTTGCAGTCATCTATTGTCTGTCCATGTAAACATTCAACCCTAGAGCTCAAAAAGTTTTGTGTGGTATACCTTGCAGGAAAAGTTCCAGGAGGAATTTTTCATTGTGAACAGGTCCCTCAAGCACCTAACAACTTTAACCTTGTTAGCCAAAATTTCAAGCAAAGGTAGCAATTCTTCGGTTTTGAGAGGAAAGTCAGGTGTCAGCCATATCACTGACTTCACCCCTTTCTTGTATTCACCTCCCTGTTGAGAATCATTTCTTGTGTTGGCCTTCTTGGTTTTATCTTCCTCTTTATTTCCTTTTTAACCGGCTTTCTCTTTTCCCTTCTTCGAAGACATTCAATCATCAGTTCGAAAACTAGTTGTTCTATGCTCAACCGATTTATCACTACTAGTAGAATTTTTATTTGGAAACTTGTTCATTAGAGAATTAGAATAATCATGAACATAACTACTATTGGCTTCAACATCGCCATCCTCGATGTTAATATTATATGTCACAGATCTTGTCCTTTTAATTCTGTCATTCTTTACTGACTTTTTTCCCCAAGTGAACCAACCTCTTTTCTCTTCTTTACTAGAGTCTATGAGTACAGCAGGTGCATAATCATTCTCATGTTTGAAGTTGCGATTTCGTCCAAGAGCCACATATTCCTCATCTTCAAAATCATCAATTGTACCACCTTGTGCTGCACCAAGTACATTTTCCAACTGCTGCTTCTCCTCTTCAGTTAGGATCTCCTCATATCTTACTTGATCTGCTTCAAATCTATCACTTTCAGTTGCAAATAGATCTTCATCACTCATGGCCCCTGGAATTTTTTATGAACTTATACTAACCACCACATGATGCATATTGAAGATCTTCTCTTTCCAAGGACCTATTGTCTCAGTATTCTCCGACCGCATCCAAGTCATCTGTGGCACAAGTAGATCCTGAGTAACATCAATGTCGGGTCGATAAAGGCTATTCTGAGACATTTGAGTTACTTCATGAGCAACTTCTACCTCGGATGGCAGAGCACATGCAAATTCAAGTGCATTGGTTATTTCCTTCTCTTTATGGTTAATCACAATCAACGAACCAACGACTAATTTCCCATCATCGTTGCCTTCCCCCAAAAATAAAAATCTCTAATCAGACTGTTGTATTATGAATCCATCAAACCCAGCAAGATTCATTTTTTCACATAAGTTATATCCTCGCTTCCAAGTTTCGGAAGTGTCAGAAGGAGCAATACGTCCAATGAATGGGATCACAGAACTCTCAAATTGAAAAGTAACCTCCATGTAGAAATCCCTCATTGGCAAGCAATGAAAACACTTTTCCTGGGCAAAAGGCCAGTAATGTCTAGTAATAATCAGAGCAAGTGCATCCTCTCTAGCGAAAACGACCTCCTGTAATGCACTCCATCCTCGCTCATTCTGCAAACTCCAATCTGCACCAATAACCATGAGCATATCAACAACATTGGTATATTTTAGCTTGGTTTCCAAATGAATAGGAGTCTCTGATCCTGGCACATCCCCACGGTCTATAGATTCCGGCAAGATGTCTGCGCGCTCCTCTGCTAGAATTGGTTCTTCTCCAGTATTAAAAATGCATAGGGCTACATAGTTAAAGTATTAAAAATGGAAGGCGTAGAAGTGAAACAAAAATTTGACGAAGGGCTACATAGTCCTTATTTGCAATAGTAAAATGCATAGGGCTATGTTCATACTGCTTAATTTCAACTGCAGAAAGCTATGCCATGGTGACAGATAGCCTTGAAACCCTTTACGCCAACAACCCAACAAAATTCTTAACTGCTCACATGATATTTTCGGGCTCAAGTTTACAGGCTTTAACATATTTTCAGGTGGCCTTTAAAAACCAAAGCTCCAGAAAACACACCCATTGCAATAATAGGGAAAATGGGCCTTCTCTGAAACGAGGCATCATCAATTCTTCACGACGTGTACTCAAAGAGGCTACATGGGTATTCAAAAACACTATATGTGTGCTAAAAAAAGAATAAATGGGCATTCATAAGCGCTATATGGGTACTAAAAAATAATACATAGGCAATAGGAAATGACAAACAATATATGGGTGCTTAAAACAATTAATGGGAATTTAGAAAATGTTATACTGGTGTTCAAAAACCATATATGGGCATTCAGAATGGTAGAAATCTATATGATAGATAACAACAACATGACAGTTTTACAAAATCAGGCAGGGATTGTGAAATAGAGAGATGCTAAGACCTACTCTATTCTTTTCCAAGTCGATGTTCTTCTCTTATCCTCTATAACTGCATACAAATTAACTCTTCCATGACCTTAAATTTCTCTGCACGCGGTTCCCAAAAGGCCTAAACCCCATTGAGAAGTATCCCTTGGATTAAATGCAAAGTAGGGAAAATGATAATCAATTACAACACTGTTACCTGCAGCAGTCCATAAGCTTATACTGCCATATCTGTACACATAGAGTCATGGGCAAGAAGGACTAATTAATCTTTCCCTTCTCCAAGTTTGTTTGAAAGTCTCTTATCCAGCTTTGTTCTCGTTCCTCCTATCTATGACTACGCCTGGCCTCAAGCAGACTATGTGAATAATGAATATTATTATATAATTATTACACTAATATTTTATGATAATATAAATATAATATAGTATTATATTAAATTGTTTTATGTATATATATAACATGCCATGATAATTATGAAAAAGTTGAATTGGTTGGATTTGATACACGAGGCTTGTGTTTGGTGAAATAGCGTTAAAATTCTTATGGTTTGCATTTGGTGAAATAATGTTAATGCTAACTCAATCATGCACGTCCATGAAGAGAGTTCTTATTTTTTAGGCATTTTAATCCACAAACTCTAAGAGAATTCACCAAATTTCTAATCTTCATCTTAAACATAAAAACATTTTAAATTTGGAAGCAAGAACGTATGCAAAGTGCAGGCATTGCTAATGTTCCCCCCGAGCTCCATTAAAATTACCTAAGAAAAATGTCATTAATTTAATCACTCATGTAAAACAATGTCATTGTGAATCTCATGGGTCGTTAATTTGTTTCACTAAATGTTAGATCGACACGTCCATGCAAGGCACTCAATAATTTACATATTTTGGAGGTTTTCTAGGATAAGCAAGAGTGATTTCCTTAGTTCCTTGATCCATCCCATGACACCTCATCATTGACTGAACAAGACTCCACTCATGACATTAAAGGTGTGAATCGATGTCAAACTCCTCTCTCCATGCACCCATTTGGGAAAAAAATTCATTGAAACCCCACAATTGGTTTGAAAACCCTCACCTGCCACGATGGTTGAGGGATGACATAACTAGGCATCTTGTCCCTATGAAATAATAGTAATGCTGCTATGTAAGTATTTTGTTCAAATTCTAGATAAAATTTATCAATATATTATCTCTAATAGCGTTAGAAGTAGGGGTTGTAAAACCTACATCATAAATTTTTAAAACCATAACATCAGCCATGGTTTTCCAATTACTAGGGATCTAACAATAATAATTTGTTGATATCTGTGTCATCATTTTGTTCATGGAAATTTTTCCAACATATTGTGTTCTATAGGTTATGTTGAAATACAAGTGTAATACATGAAGCAAAATGGCCATGTAGAACCACCATTGGTATGTAGACATGTTGGTGGTTGAGAGGGAAAATGATTTTAAAGCATATCATGATTCTAAGTATTTTTAATAATATAAATAATGGATATAAATATTAGACAATGTCAATTTCAACTTGTGTCTACTTTCACTTTTTAAGGTCCTTGGTTTTATAGGGAAAAATGACTAGACAACCAAAAAAACCTTAAATTTTCAAAGATATGCCTGCAATAACTGACATAAACCTGATAAATGTGCTCCATGCCAAGATATATTCTTGAATATACCCCAATTCAACACCTTGTTATATAGTTCCATCCACTGCAACAATTTGGCTTTTAGATGAGTCATGGTTTTCCACAAAGGAATACACCACTTACTCTACTCCTTAGTCCTCATTCAAGAAAATGGCCTTGTATTGAAGGCTTGTAGTATAATCTCTATTATGTTTCCATGACTATACCAAGGTATCTTCCTACTCCTTTAATTAAATGAAACTCAATTTCAACTTGTCAATGAAAGCGTTCCATGTTTTAGCTTCATGTCCATCTAAACCCAACAAACCATCTTCAATATATGACCCATCTTGCCACAAATGATCTATGTTTGAGGCTACAAAATAAGAAAAATACAAATTATATGCATGTTATTATTCCATGTTTTATGGCTATATTATATATATCCCTTGTATATAAGCTAATATCAACCTAACTAAAATTATGTGTCCTATCTAATAAAAATAACTCTACTAGTTCAACAAAAATAGGGTCACACTTCCTTTAAACGTAAAATGCTTGACATATATTATCTATAAAGCATAATAAGTACATCACGTAATAATAGAAAATCAATCCCAAAGTGTGCAAAAAAAATTAATAATACTAAGGGTCTCTACATATAATGTGTGTTCATGTTCCTTGTCCTGTCCAAACATAGTATCAAAAATGAAAAAAAAGACAAATGGGGAGAAAAAGGGCATACGACCATAAATAAATCTCATAAAATGAATCATATCCAACCCCCTAACCCCAAATCCCCTAACTCCATAACCATTAAACTTCCTAACCCTGAATCCCTTAAACCCTAACCCCTTGTACCCCTAAGCCCTTAATACACCTAAATGTAACCCCCTAACCCTAGATAACCCCTCTAACACCTAAGTCCCCTAACATCTAAATCTCATAATGTGACCATAGTGACAATCTATATATTTTATGCACATATATACTAAGCAACTAGCATAAACAATTAAGTCTTATACCAATATATGTATTTAATGCACCTAATGAAAAAGATTAAACTTATAGTCAACATAAAAGGAAAATGAATAGGAAAATAACAAGGACAATTTCTTTCCAACAAAACAACCATTTTTTCTTCAGGAAGCATAAAGGGAATTTCTCCACATATAATTTCCCCCTCTATAACAATGCGTGGAATTCATTTTATAGTCATTATGGGTCAATTAGTATCAATAGAAGAAGAACATTTACAATTGCATTAAAAAAATATTTAGTGTGTCAAACTCAACATTACATGCCCTCCAAGCACTTACGAAACTTAACAAAATTATATTTTGAGTTGAGAACAAGAACTCCATGTTGTTCATGGATATTCAACATCACTCAACAATGATGAGGGGTTTCATTTTGATCCTCCTTTAGCCAAACATATAGAGAATCAATGGATTTGGTTCCATTTTGCATTGACTAATGTTGGTCGTCTTATCATGGCTAGATGCAATTGCCTCTTCCTTCTTATAGAACTAAGAAAGTTGAAAATTCATCGTCTGTAAGTTCCCATATGGTTAGGAAACACAAGGAATGTCCACATGTTTGAACTCTCTCGAGAAGAAATCTCTTGAATCATCCAAATCAAAGCATGTGATAATACCATGTTGTAAAACAAAACAATTAAAACCACAAGAATTGTTTCATTATAAATTATAGCCAAAGCATCAATAACTCACCAATTAAAGGCTCGAAGTATGTGTCCATACGTTTAGGTTGATTTGGCCCTATAAAAAATTAACTTCAATCTGTAAGTTGCATCATTAATTACTTACCATTTGCACATGGACTCAATACTATGCATTTCCATAAAGTACAATCTGGTATGATCAGTGTCAACATAGAATTTTCCTTTTGTGTTGACAACCATGAGGGTATATTGTTGTTGATAGCAAGTATTGGACATGTAGACCATTGTGTTGATTGATTTCCATAAGGATTCACACCATCCAATGCTAATGAAAACTTGCCACTTCTCCTCAATCTTCTCCCATATTGTTGATGCCTAGAAAAATCCCAGGTACAGACAGTAGGTATTCTCCCCGGTAAACAATCCCAATTATATTTTCCACCGTTTGGTGTGGGGAATCCATCCGGTTAATGGTCCGACTACCATGGATTAATTTGTTTAAATCTTACCGGTTATGGCTCGGTCCACCGTTTATGTAATTTTTTTTTAAAGATGATATGCAAGTGCCTAAACTAAATGCAAACAATTGATAAACATAAACCTCACAAGTGATGTGTAGGTTCTTACCTCCCGTCTTATCATTCATGTTTTCTCAATTTATCTTTTAAATCTAAGACTAAGATAATCTATCCTATCCTTGCAGGGAGCAACTTTAGAATTTAGAGTAATAGAATGAAAATGTTCATATAACTCTAACAGATAGTTGTTCCAACACAATATTCCTATTTTCAGCAGAAAGAATACCAAAGATAGCTCTGATGTGATAAAACAATTTATTACTCATTTTAAACATACATTTATATGGAAATCAAAACAATTCATCACCAAAGAAGTAATTCATAATAGCTAGAATGATCTCACAGTATGTGTTACGAATGCAAGAGGAATTAGCTCCACATTAAACATCCCACACACTCCAGACAAAATCTCTGTGCATGCCTTTCCCAGAAAGTAGGTTCTCCTTTATAAGCAAAAAAATAGTTCTCTTACAAATAAGTCCATCCCTTCTTTGTGTTAGCAAAAATTCCTTTGAAATGCGCTGTGCACCCCTATTTATTACCATATGAGTTTGGCACTTTGTGACCTTTGATCTACCCTAACCCTAGAAATTCCCACAATTTGTCCTTAGTGATTTACATGGGAAAATACAAATGATTTCATAAGAAATGAAATCTTTGCGGCCCTTTCCCTGCTGGAAATACATGTGGCCCATGCGTTAGCTTCTCAAGCGATCAGCTTAAGTACCTGCAAGGTGGTTGTGTCTCCACATGTGCCACTTCTTAGTCATGAATCCCTTACCCATGTGTCAGCTTCATGATCTCCTTAATGAGCCTATCTAACTTGGTGAAAAATAACACCTATGATACATGAATGAAAACATAATGAGAAATGAATCTGAACTAGAAATGAACATTTAAACCATATTCAATAAAACTTCTCCTTCATATTAAAACAACAAAAAATTGCCAACAATACTGCAACTAATCACCTTATCATCTATTTCGTTATGCATTTTCAATTGCAGGTTTATTGATGTATATCGATCCTCAAGCATATTAATGATGTTGAATAGTACCCTATTAGGAAAAATAGTTTACAATTAATTTAAGCTCGAGAAGAAGTTTTCTCAGCTCCCTATTGGTCCATGGTCAAGTTTAACAGAGATTGGACGGCTCATAACATCTCAAGAATATGGATCGACGACAGAGAAAGATTTGCAAAGTGAACATGAAGGAAAGATAAGAAATCTGCAAGGTTAAGTGAAGTTCCACTGGAGACAGTAAATCAACGGATGAGATCAAATATGCAAAATATATGACATTCCAGAAAAAATCCCACAAGTGAAAGGTTTAAGGAAGATAACGGATCCACAAATATAAGATGAGATCCGCATATGATCTCAAATCAACGGTCAAGAATAAATCCGCTAGAAATAGACGGCTCTTAAGAGTTGTGGAAAGGAAATTGCAGAAGTTCAACTTCACGACAATGGGGCTTTCTGCAATCGGCAATTGCGTAAACAAAGTTGCAGCCGCAAAATTGCGGAATAGGAAATGCGGGACGGTAAATTGTGGAAGCCAAAAATGAAACATGGAGATTCATGCAATCCACAATTGCGAAAACATAGTTGTGAAAAATCTATTGTAGAATGGAGCTTATGGGAAGACTGAGGTTGCAGAAATCTCTTTTGCTCAGGATTTTGAAGAAAAACTAAGTGTGCAGGGAAGGATTACCTGGGTTGGGAAACTAGTGTAAGTGTGCTTTCAAAATAAAAAATAGGAGGGGCCCTAAAAAATAATTTTTTGGGGGGGAAGCAGTTGCAACAGCAACACATACCAATCCATAGTTGGCATCCTCATAACACCATCTGTGATCCTTCTACTCACATCATAATACATGAGCTCTGGCATTCCCTTGCATCCAAATAACCTCTCAAATTGTGGGGCTAAATTTATCTTGCAAAGTACCTTTCATCCTACCTTTTTTGATGATGCACTTATACGGTAGCTCTGCTCACTACATTTTTGGGCACTAATCTAAAGATTCCTTACCATCTCCATAATACCGCATGCAGTCATTGGGACATGCATCATTCCACTTGGAAACGTCCATACCTAAATCCTTTGTTGATGGAATGATCTTATTGTGATTTAGGAAACTTGTTATTAATTGGAAGGTGTAGGCCTGATAACAACCTCTAACAATGTCATCGACAATGATAAGATAGAGTTTAGAGTGGCATTAAATTTTTGGAAAGTTTTATTGAGAATAAAATTGAAATTTCCATTCAGTAAAAAAACACACTTACTGTAGAAGGTCAATGAAACTATTGCTTGTCCATCCATGGACAACTTTTAAGCTAAGAAGGGATACCAAAGCTTACAATATGGAGCATCATGCACCCGAGTAAACTTGGTGTCCTTGTTATATCTAGAATATTGTTATCATGTGGTTCTCCATTAGTGCCCATATTAATTGAATTTAGAATCTCTCTTACATTGGGTTCAATGTTATTTGTTCCTGTACATGTGCATGGTCGTCACTAGAACAATGATTTTCCATACAATCATTATGTGTACTCTCGTTACTGGGGCTATGATTAACACTACCTTCACCAACCATGTTGGGTAAACCATTACCACTTTCAATTGTTAAATCATTATTTTGAATTGATGGGTCTTAAGTACCTACATCTTACCCACACACATAAATGGTCCACCTAATCCACACTCGTAAATGTTTATTGGTGTTTCTTAAGGCCTTAACAATGGTTAAGGATGAAACCCATGCTTTATGCCCTAAAGGACTCTCTGAGGTCTTCAGTATAGTGAATGAAACCATAAACCACCAACATATCCCACTTGTAGTTAAATAGTATTCCCTCTATGGAGATTATGTGATGTCTTAAGGCCTTGCAATGCATCACTCGTGAGAGCCACAAAGGGAATTAATGTTACATGTAGGATAGAGGTTCCATACATAGTTCTTATGTGGTAGTCTAGGTTAACATGGATGGACCATCAAATCCATAGAAAATTAATGTGGAACTAGACCCTAAATTAATTAGTTCACAAGCCATGGTATAAGCCATAAGAACCATCAATATCAATGTTACAAATATTGAAATCGCTACCATATCTCACTTGTAAGGTAAAGTAATAATGCATAGGGCCCTATGTCACATGTACCATGATAGCATAAGGTCTTATATTTTTCCTTATATCATGGAATGGTCCTCAATATCTATCCCTAGTGTGCCCCTACTCAATTTGGTAGCCATATCACATGTAGGCTAAGGATTACCTACACATGCCCTATGCAATGATGTGGGTTACTATGCAAAGTCGCCCATGAGCCCCATAGACAAATGTTTTATCCCAACAACATGGGTTTTGGTATCAAACCATGTATTTGTGACCAAGAAGCACCCATTATGTGACAAACCTAAAAATGGTCACCATATCCATGTCATAGGGAAAACATGGGATAGGGCCTCATGGATGGCCTATATAGAACCCAAAAGCCACATGTTATGGACTAAAATTCTGAATCTTCACCATGGACCATGAATTGGGTATTTAGTACCATCCTTGGTGTGCTAAGCCTTAAAATGTGATACCACATCTTACTCACATGCCAAATATTTCCTATGCATGGCCCATGTTGTGGCTTATAGCCCCACACATGGTATGTAGGGCTTAGAGATAGATTCCATGGATTTAGAAACCTAGGTTTTTGCACCAAAATATGTGCTTATCCACAAGAAACATATCATGCCTTTCAAACCTTGAATAACCATCATATCAAACCCATAGGACAAAGATTATGTATTATGGGCATGTGTGATGCTTGAAGTGACAAAATATGGCATGTGATCCCCATATAAATATATTTTATGGACTAGTGCCTTTCCTTTTATCTGTAGACCATAGCACGGTCATAAAGAACCACACTTGGTAAGTTAATTCTCAAAATTATGAACATATCTCACTCATATGTTAAATATTTCTTGTGTAGGGCATGTGTGGTTGTTTGGGGAACTACACATGACCCATGAAACCTAGAGGAAACTATATGAACTTAGGCCATATATTTTAATCCCAAACCATGTCCTAGTAGTAAAAAAATATCCATTGTGTTATACATCCCAAAATGGTCACCATATCCCACTTATAAGCTAAAAAATTCCCTCTATAAGGCATATGTGATAGACTCGAGCCCCACCTAGAGTTAGGGGTCGTTTATGGGTAATTGTGGGTAAATGAAGGGTAATTAAGGGTTGATTAGTGATCATTTAAGGGTAATTTGTGGTCAATTACGAGTAATTAAGGGTCATTTAGTGGTAATTATTGGGTAATGAGTTGTGGTAATTAGGGGTTAATAAGTGGTCAATTATGGGTTAATTAGTGGTAATTAGGGGTCAATTATGGGTTAACTAGGGGTAATTATGGGTAAGTAGGGGCCATTTAAGCCCAAGGTTTCTCATGATGTTGGTAATTTAGTTAGATTCATGGTGGCATGTCCATTTAGAATCCTTGTGTGTGAGGCACACTAGTCTACATCGATGGGCTTACTAGGGAATATGACATCTATGAATGTTTAGAGGCATCCCTTGGGTTTCTCCGTGAGGTTTTTCTTCTAAAAAAGTAGGGAACATTTAGAGGTTATCAAGGGTTATTTAGTCTAATGTAGGGTTTTTCCGGACAATCCGCAGTAGACATTTTTAAGTCGACGTTTCGATTCTGAATCGGGAACCGTCATTAGTCATTAGCATGGATTATTTAGGTTAATTAGTGGTCAAGTAGGGGTCATTTAGGTGCTATTAGTGGTTAAATGGGGCAATTATGGGTCAATTATGAGGTTAATTAGGGGTCAATTATAGGGTAATCATTGGTAAATTGCAATACTCTTCAAGAGGATGGATATTGAGAAAATACTTGAAAAATATATTTAGGGGAAGTCCTTCTAACCACCCCCCCCCCCCCCCCCCCCC
>LPNX011019813.1:1068811-1089467 GCA_001517045.1 Pseudotsuga menziesii
ACTTCTAGGTGATATTCTTAGAAAATGCCTTGAAACATATATTTGGGGATGGTATTTCTAAAACCCCCTATAAATGTCATGATAATTTAAAAACTAGAGGAGGATTTTTACAAACCACTTCCAAAAGTTCAATTCTCAAGACTTTTAGAGGTTTTTTTTTTAATTTCCTTGAAAAATATCTTTAGGGGGGTGGGGGGTCTTTAACAAACCCCCTCCAAAGTTCATGAGAATCAAACTTTTGGGGGTGGTTTGAAAACACCCTCCCCAAAAGTCTAATTCTCGTGAATTTTTTTTTTGGGTAGGGGGGGGCGGGTTAAAACAACTACCCCCTAAAGTCTAATTCTCATGAATTTTGCGGGTTTTTTTTCTAAAAACCACCTTCAAAAACACCTTTAGGGGGGATCTTTCTAAAACCCCACCTAAAAGTCCTGGTAACTGCACTTTTGGGGGCAGCGTTTGAAAAATCAGCCACAAAAGTCTAATTCTTATGAATTTGGGGGGGTTCTAAAAACCGCCTTCAAAAAAACCTTTATGGGGGTATTTCTAAAACCCCTTCTAAAAGTCCTGGGAACTGGACTTTTTGGGGCGGTTTTTGAAAAACCGTCCCCAAAAGTCAAAATCTCAGGACTTTTTCGGGGGGGTTAGAAAAACTGCTTCAAGCCAAAACCGTTCCCAAAAGGGTGATTTGTTGTAGTGTTTATATATTTTATTTATATTACATTCATTCTTATATTTTATTTATATTATGCATAATTAATGTTTCTTTATATTTATAGCATTCCCTTTCTCTTCAAATATTGTTTGTCCTCAAAGCACTATTGAAGAATCTTCCTCATTTTTACTTTTGGCCTTGGTGTATATTTTGTCATAATTGTGGGTACATGATGATATGAGCTAGTAAATGTTGAGCACAACTTCTGAAATGAAAAATGATTGATCCATCCTAATTCGATTTTTTCGGAGTGTTGCACTTCCACGATAGGGTGACGTCTTGGAGTTCATTTTTGTTAGTATACATATTTTCTATCACTTGTATTTGACTTTCATGATATTTTATTTCATTTGCGGTAGTATAAATATTATCTTTTGGCTTCTTATTTTCCATTGGTTGATTATTCACTTGAGTAATCCTTGAGAATATCCGGATACATATATTACATTTAACCACATCATCGCTAGGTTTGGGTTTCCTCAAGCCATCATTACTGATCATGGCTCTCATTTTAGAAACCAAATGATGTCGAAATTTAGTGTTAAACTAGGTTTCCATCATGATAACTAAACACCATATTATCCTCAGGAAAATGTCCAGGTTGAGGAAATTAACAAAATTTTGAAAACTATGCTACAATGAATGGTAGGACAAGCTAAATCTTGTTGGCACTTAAAGTTATTTTTGAAATTATGGGTTTTATTAGGCCACAATCAAAACATCAAATGGTTTTACACCATTTCAATTGGTGTATGGACTGGAAGCAATTTTACCTGTAGAATGTGAGATCCCCTCCTGGAAACTCACCATCGAACTTCTACCCAACACCACCACAAATGAAGAACGCTTCTTATATTTGACCAAGCTTGATGAAACTCGTCGAGATGCATCCCTCGCTAATAAGGCACATAAAAAATGAATCAAGGATCAATATGATAGATCCGTTCAACCTCATTCCTTTAATGAAGGTGATTTGGTTTTAACTTATGACCAAAAACATGATAAGTTTAGAGGTGGAGATTTCAAGTCTATGTGGCATGGCCCTTACATTGATAGGCGAGTTTTGGAAAAAAGAGCCTTTGAATTGATTGATTATGATGGGATACCTTTGGGTGAGCCCCAAAATGGGCTCTACCCTAAAAGGTACTATGCTTAATATATTTTGCATGTGTACCTTGTACATTTTGTTCATAGAGTGTGTCTTGGTGTGATTTGAAATTTTTGTTCTTTTGTGTTTAGGATCCCATCCTAGTCATGACTATTAATATAATTTCATTCTTGAATGCACAGATGGCCTTCTATTCAGGATTTGCAAAGGTGCAATTCGACATACCTTGAATCTTGCATCAGTAGTATGGGCATTGTATTCCCATGTCAGTGATTTGGTAAGCTTAGGCGGAATCTATATAGGTCCTGCAACCAACAATATCACTAAATATCATGTGGTGATTGGACTATTGACTGATAATTTATCTAATCATGTGAGTTAGGTTGTGGTTTATTTAGACTCGGAACTAGTGGTTTCCCAGTTAAATCCCATATACACTATTCAAAATCCATTACTCCATCTTTTCTGAAGGGTTCATTTTCTTGAAAGGTCATTCAAATGTATTCGATACTAACATATTCCAATGAAAATGAATACAATTGTTGATTCGTTATCCAATTACATTTTAAATTGGTACATAGATCATTCTTAGATGTCCGTATAAAATAAATGACATGTGTAAATAATACATACAAATAAGAAGTCTTTAATAGGAATCCATGTATAAACACCCCATCATAAACACATCATAAATTTACAAAGAGTCACTTTTATATTAAGCATAGATAATGTTTTACAAAAAATAGTACTAAGGAAAAAATATAAAGCTCGTAGCTTTCAGTATACTAAGCCGACAAAAAATGAATCTCATGGCTTTCAGTACAATGCTATATGTAGAAACTGCTACTACTACTGGTGCCCATGATAGCACATAATGTCTCGGGACACTCGACAAAGCAGTCGACCAAAACAACCAGAAACTCCAATTGTATGGAATTAGTAACATCGAGGTAGGTCATCTATGGATATGTCTAGAATATCCATGGTCAATCACTGTAGGTTCTCCTCAATTTCTAGGAGTTCTTCCTCTGCCTCTAGGTTTCAGATTGCTAACTCTCCGACTGCTCCATGCCTCTCAATAAGATAAGACTCAGTTGGCCTCGATAATCTAATGTCTACAAAATAGAATGTAAATTCTTAGTACAACAACAAAAAAATGGAATATTGTAAAAAAAAAAAAATATATATTCTTACCTTGTTCACCCCATTGATCTCCTTTAATAAGTGGTAGGTCCATATCACCTCTAAATTCAGTACCTGCATATGCATAGTCCTCGATCATGAGGAGTTTTCCACGTATCCATCTAAAAAAATCTAACCCATAGGTGATCATTGGTCCACCTCCATCGTGTCAAGCCATCACTTCGAACCGCAACAACATGCATGGATATCGTGGCTCAAGATTAGTAATAGTTGAATGTGGATGGATTAAAGAGATGTGCTCTCAAAAAAATGATATTATAATAGAGCCATAATTGAATTGTTTCAACTCTCCCCTCTAGCATTTTTTCAGATTTTCTTTCAAACCTACCAAAAGACCCTAACATTAGTTAAATAATATGGGTGCCATGCACTCTAGAGCATAAATCATATGTGCTCTTGTGGTAT
Source organism: Pseudotsuga menziesii (assembly GCA_001517045.1). Classification (NCBI taxonomy): domain Eukaryota; kingdom Viridiplantae; phylum Streptophyta; class Pinopsida; order Pinales; family Pinaceae; genus Pseudotsuga; species Pseudotsuga menziesii. The sequence goes on from LPNX011019813.1 coordinate 1,072,240, forward strand.
GATGAGAAACTCTCGTACCCTCCACCCTCTCGATATTAAACAAAATGGTCCCTAGAGGGTGATCCATTGCATGTTTAATGGATATTTTTCCACCTTGTGACTGAGTATCGAGAGTGCAATATTGATCAATCATATCATCTATAGTCATTTCACCCCCTCTCGGTCCTGAAAGTGAAATAGGAGCCCATTATATTGAAATCCCCACAAGGAAGTAAATATCTTCCACATCCAATGTAAGGATGTGAATCCCAAATTGGAAATGTTGTTGTTTGGGATTCCACATTCAGATCAAATGGTCTAACAAGTGAACTGGAGCTCTCATTCCTGGAATTTTGAAGAATTTTAAGAGCCCACACTCCCTTAAATCCATTACAATGTTTGGGTCATCAGATACTTGGGCTTCATCCAACACGTGCTCTCTTTATTTCCATATCACCATCTTGATTGAGGAAACATGTAAGAAAGTGATTGTATACAACCATTAGATGGGATTCACATAAAAAGTTTCAAAGTTATTGCTTGCATTTTAATATTTGGAGTTTTTCGGCTACCGATGCACCCCATCAATATAGACAGAGCGCTGACGCACCTAGCTAGTGTATACAGAGCGTCGATGATGCTCTTTACCCTTTCGGGATGTGTTTTCTCTTCATACTTATGCCTTACCCGAAAAGGATAAGAGCATCACCTAGAGTACTGCACTCTTAACACCTAACCCCCCCCCCCGAAATGCTTAAAACCACCAAAAACATGAAATTTGCTATGAAAAGGAATAATAGGGAAATAATAGTTACTTGGATCTGAGNCCTCTTAACACCTAACCCCCCCCCCCGAAATGCTTAAAACCACCAAAAACATGAAATTTGCTATGAAAAGGAATAATAGGGAAATAATAGTTACTTGGATCTGAGAAAATACAAAATTGTCGGTTGATGCTCTTGTAATCTCCACAAAAAAATAGCATAAAAAAAAGGCTTCTCTCACTCACACTCAATGGTAAAAAACAAAATGGTAAAAACATTTTAATTTTACCCCTTTTATGCTTTTTGGGGTGAAATATTTTTATATTTTGTTTTAATATTTTAAAATTATATTTACCATTGACTATTAATTCATTAATATTTTTAGTTTAAAAAGGCTCTAACATTTATTTTCGAGTTTCCAGGTCAAATTGAGCGATTATTGGTTATGGAGGAGTTCATTTTTCACTTTTTCATACTCCTCTTCAAATATGAAAATATTTCGAGTGCCTTTGATTCCATAGTCATCCTCATTAAAAATCAAGAAAAAAGGTGTTGAACATACTTTTATCACATTTTTGGGATCGTAAAAATTTTACGAAAAAGAATGCCCTCAAAGTTGTCTTGAAGATATTTTCAGAATCCCAATATAGGAAAATATTGTCAAGCAAACTTGATTCTTTTACGCTTGTAAAAGGGTTAGAAAGGTTATCATTCCGACAATACTTTATCCCTTTTTTAGATCGGTTAGACTGTTTATGAAAAATGAATACTCTAGTCAATATTTGACTAGAAGAGTTCTCGTGGGTATTATTTTAAACTTTTTCGGACCTTGGGGACTAAATTTACAAAAAAATCCATTTTGGAGTCTCCTTTAGTCCTTTCAAACTCTCTAAACATGAAACGACACCGAGTTTACCTTCTATGGACTCGTTTAAATTAGAAAATGAAGGACCCTTTTTGGGACCGAACCCCTGCTTTATCTAGTTCATAAAACATGTGGAATTGGATTCATCTCAAAAGGATGAGTTATATCGAGCATTTGTTACCCTCTTCTAGCTCGTTAAAAGTAAAGGGGCACTCATCAGTCATTATTAGGAATTTGTAAAAATAATGTTTCTAAGTCTATATGGAAGCAAGTTATCATCCTTGAACATGAATATAGCACTTTATTACACTTTATCATATTTCCCTTGAGTTGATCCACTTTCATTTGTCATGTTACTCTTTTGAGTCTTTCAAAAAATTCATTGGTCTCTCATTGCATTATGTAGTGGCCCTAGTTTTGTTAAGCTAATGCTGCCAAGTCACCCTTTTTATGAATGTTTAAGAGGTCTACCATCCTATTCATTCTTTATAGTTATCTCACCTTCCTTCGTGTCATTCATGTATGATCTAGTCCTAAAGTCACTCCATCGTCCAACCTCCACTTCAGAAAAATATTTGATAGGCTATTTCGTGTCAATGATTGGGGAAACATCATGACCCTCTTTCGACAGCTCTATCCTTGTTGACTTCAACACATTATCCAAGGGTTGGACCTAGAGATTAAATGAGTACCTTAGGCATGCATGCCTTAATGGCAGGTTATCTTGCTTCCAACAATAGGCTTACATTATTGGTCTTTGTTTGGAATATTCCTTTGAATGTTTGACTTCAACTCATTAATTCACATTCAAGGAATGTACTAGGGTACCTTGAGAATCATTAACATTAATTATGATTTCCCTCGAAATTGTTAATGGTATACTACAATTAACGCTAATCAAGTCATTTCTGCCATGTTCGACATCAAAAAAATCTATTCACATGGTTAGAATCGTACCTTTTATGGGTTTGGGATAAAGACCCTGGGGGCACTTTCTTGTATTATTCATTTCCCCAAGCTGCGATGAAATATTTGAGTCATTGCATAGATCCACAATGTATATCTGGTGGTTATTATCAAGGTTGAATCATAATGACATAGATATACAATGTATGTCTGGTACCTATGTCCAAATTTGAGTCTTGTTCATCATGGATCTACATTGTATGTCAGTAGCCATGGCTTGGATATCTATGCATGGATCTACAATATATTTGTCTGAAGCCATGTTATGATTCAATCAATATATAAAGCTCAGAGTATATGGTATTACAAATTCCTTGTTCAACACTTCAACCGACAGTCTTTTACCTCGACTTTCAACCTACATATGTCAAGGTATTTCACCTATCATATCCCTCTAGCTTCATACTTTGGGGGTAAATATGTTACACCAAAATCTTGTCATCGCCATGATAATAAGATGTGTACCCTTGGATTATTTTTGTCAAATGGTTTGGAAATAGGTTTTTCCTTTTAAGTTTCAAATTCTGGAAACCCTGACGCACTCTCTCTTTATAATAGGCGTCAAACTTGGCCGACACACATTGCATATTGACAATAGGTTTTGGTGACACTTCCTACCTTTGTACAAAAAGCATCACCTCTCCCTGATGTCATCTACTTATTTACAAAGTGTGTCGACGCTCTTTAAAAGGAAAAAAGAGAAGGATTGAGATCCTTCTAGAAGAAATCCCTCACAGAGGATTATCCCAATCGATCATCATAAGTGGAAGTCAAACCCATAGTCTCTTTGGATTATCCCTTAACATTCTCCAAGGAATAATCAACTCCCTTCATCCCCTTTGTCTTATAAATACAATCTCGGCCTTGTGGTTGAGAGGAGGAACATAAAAGTAACCATATGCTGCTAAAATATTCCTAGAAATGAGAAGTGGGGTTGAGGCCTTGAGGAAAAGGTCTAGTTGGAATAAGTACAATAATTTCTCCCTCTTTATTGTTAATACAATAATGACTTTCTTTTTCCATAAATGATGTTTAATCTCATTTATAGCATTTCTCCTTAGCTATTTGCTTAGGTCTAACAAATTATCTTGTAGTTTGTATTTGTTTCTTGTTCTCCTTGAATCTTTTGTATATTATTTCCTTCTCAACAAGTGGGACAACAAAAGCTTGGAGATGACAAGAACCTTCTTTTGAAAAGAGGTATATATTCTATTGATTATAAAGTAATTTGATTGATCAAGGAAAGAGTTTTAATTTCTGATAAGTTTTGTTCTAGATCCAAACCATTTGGACTAGAGATATTTGTCTTTGTTCGCATTGGCAAAGTGTCTTGAAACACCAACATAGTGGACCCTACCCCAAACGTATGAAACAAAATTAATCTTTAAAATTTCAACTTTTAAACTAAACATTGTGATTGGCCATTGAAGTTTGAACAATGAAAACCATGAAAGGATAACATGATAACATCACAATTCACAATTTAGCTCCAAATCAAGCCTTGAAAACTTAAGGATCCAAATGTTCCACCTATGCTAAAAATTTGAAAAAATAGTCATTAACTAGAAATAGTATAATCCAATGTTTTAAAAACTAGAATCAATCGAGGGATCGACCAGACCAGAAATGAAAACTAATCAATTTACTTGGTTTCTAAAAATATTTTAAATACATAGCTACTCATCTAGTCAATACATTTTTACACTTTGAAACATGATTTATTGTTGCAGCTAATTAGAATTGCTAGTCGCTGTATAGTTCAATGTTATCCTTATGCTAAAGAATGAAGCTTCATAAAGCATATTCTATATTACTTAATGGGATATTGTGATCAAGGAGAACTATATTTCCCGATTTCGGTTCAAAAATCTATATGGGATTCACAATATAATAGTATTTTCCAAGACAAACACAATGGATCATTGCAGTTGGGCCAGTCTTACGTATTATCTCCCTTGCAACTTTCACCTGAGATTTTAATGCAACGAGAAATCACTTCTTTCCTTCCAACCCCAATTGGGAACATGGTGACAAATTATCAATTTTTTGTTGATCATGTGAATAAATTAGTTAAATTAATATGCATTGAAATAAGAATTTAAATATTGGTGATTCAAAAGGAAACAATCACATAACTTATAAAGATTGGGGATTTCATTTTGTCAATTTGAAGTCTAGTGGTCACTTTTGGACTTTTTTGCATCATTTGTTGAGAATACTTCGATGAAAAACTCTATACCTAATAATAATGATTTGCAATATATATTGAAATTTGAAATAAGTAATAAAAAAAATTGAACTAAATAACAAAATTTTACAAAACTTACATGTTCTTAAAAAAGATAGACACCTTACTTCTACTATTTTCATGAGTTCAACTATTGTTGCTTTTAAAGATGAAATTTCTTGCACATTTTCTTTGATAGTAGATTGGCTTGCAGTAGGGCATCCTTGTAAAAAAATTGCTAAACAAGTTATTTGGCGTAAATCCTAGGCCAACTCCACAGCTTCAACCCCACGCATTAAAACCTAATACCCTTTCAAGGGTATCATCCCTAAAAAACTATTCAGTTTCAAATTTAGATTGTGCTCCTTCATTTTATTTTCTAGAATATTCATCCATTAAAAGAAAATCATATTATAAAACATTTCCAATATGTAAGTTGGAATTCTAAATAATATATAAATTAGAAGGTTGAAGACATACTAATGTTTCTCCAACCACTAGTGTGATTGTGATCTGGATTTATGTAGGAACGCAACAGAATACATAAATAACCATAGAAACAAATATTCAGCATAAATAACACTTAATTTCATTAATCAATAACTGAAACTTGATTACATACACAATGGAAATAAACTAGCTAGAGTGCTGGTAGCTTATCTCTGAGAAGAGATGTGGCGGCTACATGCCTTTGAAATCTGTGTTACAATGAGTCTCGAAGGCCTATATATTATTGAGAAACAATTGAAACCCTACACATCCAAAAACATAACCCTAGGAGGTGAAACACCAAAATGTGGGCCCCGTTGGGTAACTTGGTACATCAATTTCTCGGGGTCGTAACTTTAGCATACTACCTCCGTTTGACGCGCATGATACATCGTTAGAAAGATCTGTTTAAGGACTACATCTATAAACAAAAAATATCAAGTTCAAAATAGAGTCATATTTTCTTGACCATTCGATGCCGAAAAAACATCGTTTATGGCCTCAAAACGGCTCCAGAAGTTTACGACCCGAAAACTGCCAAAAATAGTAAATTGTGCCATAATTAAGGAAACTGGAAAAATGAAAGAAACAATGGTGGGGGTCCAAGTGGAATAGGTGGGTGGCCACCAATATCCTCCTGGATCATATTGGAGTGCCATCCTTCTTTTGAAGGCACTTATTCCATAGGTCTTACCTAGTAATGGGTGTAGTATCATCAGAGGACCTAGATTTTTTTCTAGTTACAACAAGTAAAATATTATGGTTAAGTTTTAGAATTACAATGAGTCTCAAATATGTTAATATTTATCACAAATAATTACCATATCATCTTCAACCCTTTGATAACCTTGACATCCATAGGTGTGAAATCCCCCCTCTTTTCCTTTTTTTTCCTTGCCTCCTGCAACTCAATTGAAAAATAAAAAACATAAGCCAATATTTAAAAACCACTAGCCATTACAAGAGACTTGATTATAATATGTGAACTTTTTGATTACATAGAATTTAGTGGTAGTTTGTGATTGGACGAAATCTCTCCAAAATATCTCACTTATTGTACTTGGAGGAACATTTAATAATATTTTCTCATTGTATCGTAGGATTGCAATATTTTTTGGTTAATTGGTACATGTGATTGTTTTCCTTATGTCCTATAGATTGGATGCACTACTCTTTAAGGATGGGAGGGATTATGAATTTTTCCCACAATACATAAGTAACACATTATTAGATGTCATCCTTTTCTTGAAAATAACATTGAATTCATGCAAAAATGAAGATGTAACTAACAAATATGAAAATTTCTAATAATCACATTTATGATGTCCCACAAGTCCTCCTTTAGCTGATTTGAAACCTTCCCCCAATCAGAATACACAATTGGAACGATTTCCTTAAAAAGTACACTTACTAATGAGGCTAGCTTCATGGAGCCTGGGCCAATGGGTTGGTTCCTTTCATTAATATAAGTTTCATTTTTTTCTCCAAGTTATTATTGTCTACAAATCAAGTTGGTCCTCTCAACTTCTGCTTGTCTTTCTTAGTTGATGCTTGTGTAGAGAGATCATCCCCTTCTATACTATTATGTTGATACCATACTTGTTTGTGAACATATTCTGTAGAAGAAGGGCATATAAAAGTATTATGGGTTTATTAAAGGTAAATTTTATATTTATGAAAAAATAAAAATATATGAATTAGTGGGCATATCATCTTCTTCATGTTGCACTTGTTCCCAATTAGAAAGAGATGACTCTTTGTCAATTATTTCATGTAATATCCCAAACTGATATTCTATTGTTCTTTGCTACTATGTTGTTTGTTCATACACTCAATTATGTGCAAAAAGATGAATAAAATGTGCATGCGAAAATGCGATGCAAAATGACCCTAAAAAATAGCTATTTTGGAGAGATTAGAGGGCAAAGATGTTTAGTAAGAAGATATACACATATGGGGAGGCAGGTGCGAGTGGGATCATTTTTTATCCCGAAGGAAATATAGTGTCGTCATATGCCTGGGGACTTGGTCTAAAAACCAATAATGAAGTTGAATGGCTTGCGCTCTTCTTCGGAATGAATCTAGCAAGGCAAATCAATATCACCAAAATCACTGTTCTAGGAGACTCCAAGCAAGTAATCTACAAAATGATCAATGGATACAACGAAGGAGTAGTCAAAATAAAAAGAATATATGAGCACATTCATCAAGTCACTGCAAACACTCAAGTCTCCTATATCCACATCCTCCAAGGTAACAATTCAGAGGCTGATAAGCTGGCAAACCAAGGTGCCAAGCTAAAAATTGGATCTACCAAGATGAATGGAAATTTGAACAATATTTTTTTATCTCCCCTAAGAAAATTTGTATGGGTAAAAGGTCCCAAGGGTGTTCTAAACCCAGCACAAGAACACCCCTCATGTGTTATGTGTCAAGCATGGAAGATACAAACATTCTAGAACAGAGAATTTCCACCTCTTTCTGGCAATCTTCCAGCCAACAGGTAGCATGGCTGTCAGCACACATATGTCCCTTTACAACCCATGCGACATACTTAAATGTAACCTTTTCCCTGTACAGATGGATTGGAATGTTTTCATGAGCCCAGACGACCTCCAAATGAAGCCTCCTTCAGCTCCCAACGCTCATTATGCTCCCGTTTCATCAAGAGTTGAGCTCATTTCAGTCGGTGCAGAGAAGTATTTATTCGACGTAGAAAGAATTTTCCCTGGTATTGAAGCTGCTAGAGTTGTGGCAGGTATCGGTAAAACAGAAGCAGGGTATGATTTCTTTGTGAAAGAATTTTCCTTTGGTGATGCAAACTGGTCGTCTCGTGCAGCTTCTAATAATCTTGGCTTAGTGAAGGGTCCATATTCTAGCGTAGAGAATTGGCTGCCTACTGCAGAAAACTCTTCCTTCGAAGGGTATAGCTCCCTCTCCTTGGAGTCCCTAATCGTCTCACGCATAGATTTTTTTCACAGTCCTCAAGTAAAAGACCTTGCACCGCTCAGTTCTAATTTCATCCTAGAAAGAAATGGCAGATAAGGAAGTTACTCTGGAAGACCTCCAGAATTATCTCAAGGATATCAAGCGACATTTAAGATGGCTCTATGACATAGTGAACATGGGTGTAACTGAAGGAAGAAAAAAATCAGAAGAAGTCAATTGGATGGTTCGTTAGATGGAAAATCAAGATACCTGAATTGAAGACAATCATTGAGATCTGTATGATTTAATGGGTACTATAGGTTATATGAAGGAGTATTTGTAGAAGTTAATCAATATGAACCAAAGCAGCCATATCCATGAATCCCGTGTGACTCCCCTACCAGAGATCAAGCAATGGAGGAAGCCTCTATGGTTCAACTAGTCAAAGATCCAAAAGGAAAGCAATAGGAGTAATTCTAGCTCAATGGGTATTTTATGTTTTTTTTTCATTTTTTTTTAGGTGTCTATGTTCGAATCTACCCTTCAAAGGGCGACAGAAGTTTACTCTGGCATAGTTGCAAGTTTAAGACTATATTTTTCAACTCAAACAACTCTATAATTTTTGGGTTTTACAGTATTTTATGCAGGTCTCAGACCTCCTATTTTATGCAGGTCTCGGACCTCCTAGCTTGGTTGTCTACAACTTTTTTAATATAATATAATATCTTCAAGGTTTCTATTTAAAAAAAATAAGATATACACATACCACTGATAACACGACTTATAGTCCTCCAATAGATAATATACCTACCGGTTGTGCTGGAAGGAAGAGATAATAGTGCTCCTCTCCTCAAGTTGACACCCAACTACAAATTGCCCCTCTTCAGATGTTTCTGATGTTTTTTTAAGGAGGAGTGGTCTGATGCTGTTGAAACTTTATATAGATGTTGGTCTAGGCCTCCCTGCAAGGTGAGAAGGCACATGCGGATATTTTGTCTCCCTTAGGGCACCTAGCGAATTGATATGTAGAGGAGGATGAAGTCTCCCTTATTCTACAAATCTGTTGATAACTACTCTGTGGATGAAAAAAGGAAACCGATAATCATCCAATACAGTATTATGAGCCCATTATTTCCCAGCTCCAAAATGTGAACCTGCAAATAAATATTCTCTATGTACTGGATCATTGGATACTGATGAATATGGTGAATGTTGATGATAGAACTAGATGGTCTACCCTGAAGTGATTAGGGAAGATAGGTTTCACTGCTGAAACACATTGTTAGGTGAACAGTTTCACCTCCAACCCCAATTGTTTTTGTTGCACTTGTTGTTGCTGCTCCAAAACCCAAACTCAACAATAATAATCATAGATAGCTCCTTTGGTTCAATAACCCTTCTTAAATAGCTTAGCATTTACTTTTAGGGTTTGTATGTCACTTTTAGGGTTTATGTGTCACTTTTGCATGCATGCAATTCTATTTTCATGTTGAATTTAAGCCTAAATTTATAAGGTTTTATTTACCATATTGATGAATTAATAATGAATGAATGCTCTGTTCTGCCCAAGGTATCAAATTTCCTCAGTCGGTTCTCCTTTAAGGAGATACCCGCTTGAACCTATGGGAATCAAATAGGTTAGCAGGTGTTTTGGTGCTTAAGTAGAAGAAGACATTACAATCCTCCCTGTTTGAAATTTCTTGTCCTCAAACAACTGTAAGAAACAACTGCAAACTAGGATGTTGCAATACCTGTTATCCCTCCCTTGTGGCATATTCCATAGGAAATTATTGCCATTTTACCAAGTATTCTCGAATCATCTTGTTTCTAAGTTTCTTCTCTCGAACCTGTAAAATCCTTTCTGGAATCAACAACAGAATCCCTTCATCATCTAAGGGTGGTAGTTCTCTAGATGGAGCAATGTGTTGTCCTATTGTTTTCTTGAGGTTTGACACATGAAATACATTGTGAATCTTGCTTCCTATGGAAGTTCTAGTTCATAAGCCACCTCTCCAATGTTCCTGACTACCTTGTAAGGACCTTAGAAGCAAGGTTTTATTTTTTTCACTCCTTTATTCTTGAGTGAATATTTCCTATAAGGTTGTAATCGTAAATAGACCAGGTCCCTTATCTCAAAACTACGCTCAATCCTATGTCGGTCTGCATACATATTCTATTGGTTCTAAGCTGCCTGTAGGTTTTCTTTTAGAACTTTCATAGTATCCTGGTTGTCCTGTACTCAATATTTTTCCTTAGGTGCTATTCTATCCTCGAATACTAGATCTGCAAAGTTCAGTGCCTCATAGATGTATAAATCTTTGAATGGAGTCATATTAATAGACATATGGTGAGTAGTATTATAACAGTACTCCCCTAGGTGTACCCATTTAATCCATGTCCTATGCTTCCCTCATTAGAGGTTTCAACTCAAAATGGGCCTCCTAAGGAAAATTAATAAAATAATAAAATAATATTTATTAATTTTGGAGGAAGAAAAGAAAAACTACTTTTTTGTTTGTATTTTCGACATATCTCCCTATTTTTTTATTCAAATTTCGATCGGGAGAGCTCGTTGGATGTGGAATTAAATTCTGCATCCAACGAGCTCTCCCAATCAAAATTTGACTAAAAACACAAGGATATATGTTGAAAATATGAACAAAAAAAGTAGTTTTTTTATGATACCTATCCCCAAATTTATATTAAAAAAATGTTTAAGAGGTGCTCCCTTTTTGAATTTTAAATCATTTTGATTGGATAATACATGATGACATGGAATTTGTATTATTTTTGGAAGGCCCATTTTAAATTGAAATTTCCTCTAATGTCTACACAGTTTCTCAAATAACCCTCAATCCATTTGTTGACTGTCTCTGTCTGCCCATCACTCTGAGGATGATAACTCGTGCTAGTAGCTAGTTCACTCCCCACTAATCTGAACAACTCCTTCCAGAAGGAACTAGTGTATTTACTGTCATGATCACTGACAATGGTCTTCGGTAGTCCATGGAGTCTAAAAAATTCTCTTAAAAACAAGTCCGCTACATGTGATGCTGAATAATCTGAATAAATAGAAAAGAAGTGGGAAAATTTTGTCAACCGATCTACTACCATGTATAAGCAATATCGTCCCTATACCTTGGGTAAACCCATAATGAAATCCATCGAGATGCTCTCCCATTTCTACTCTAGAATATGTAATGGCTGAAGAAATCTTATTGTATGAGTGTGTTCTGTTTTATTATGTTGACACATACTGCATTCCCGAACATGGTGTACTATATCCTCCTTGAGGCATTTCCATGAGAAACTCTCTCTGATCTGTTTGTAAGTTTTCAAGAACCCTTGATGCCCTGATAGTGGTGAATCATGTGGTGCATGTATAATCATTTTCTTTAAATCTGATCCTGGGACAAGGTATAACCGATTATTGTAATAGATGATGACATCGATTACCCTATACCTGTCATCCTGTATTTGTCCGTCTAACAATTCATAAGAAAAATTATTTTTGGAATAGTCCACCAAGAGAAGAAACCTCCAATCAGTAGATATACTCATGAGTGATAATGAGGTTGGTCGCCTTGATAAAGCATTAGCTACAACATTGTTCTTTCCTTTAACATATTCTATTTCAAAGTCGTATGTTTGTACCTTGCTGACCCATTTTTGTTGACGCTCATTCAACTCTTTATGTTCCAAGAAGTATTTGAGGTTGTTGTGATCTGTATTGATTTTAAATATGCTTCCCACCAAATACTGTCTGAATTTTGTTTAGGCATGTAGAATGGATAACATATCCTTATCATATATAGAGTAGTGGTGTTCATAATCTTTAAGTTTCCAACTTTCAAATGCAATCGGGTGATGGTTTTGCATCAATACTGCCCCTAGTCCCTCTCCTGAAGCATCACACTCAACTATGAATGACTGTGAGAAATATGGTAGTTCCAAAAATGGACAAGAACTCATGATTGTTTTCTTATTTTCAAATCTTTGTTGTGACACTTCTATCCAAGTGAATGCCCCTTTATTTGTAAGGTCAGTGAGTGGTGCGGAAAATTGAGAAAACCCCTTTACGTATCTCCTGTAATATGTGCAAAGGCCTAAGAATCCCTTTAGTTCTATTATGGTCTTTGGTGTAGGCCAATCCAAGATAGATCTAATATTTTCCATGTGAACCTGTACTCCTTCTGCACTTATTATGTTCCCCAGATACAACATCTCCTTCAGAACAAACTCGCATTTGGATATTTTTGCGTAAAGAGAATTTCTTCTATAATTCTCAGTATCTCATCCAAGTGTCTCAAATGCTCCTCCCAAGTTTTACAGTAAATCAAAATATCATCAAAGAATACCAGTAAATATTTACGCAACTGAGACTTGAAGGTGTGGTTCATGCAAGATTGGAAAGTTGTAGGGGCATTGGTGAGTCCAAAAGGCATGACTAAGAACTCATAATGACCATAGTGGCAATGAAAGGTTGTCTTTGAAATATCTCGATCCCTTACCTAGATCTAATGGTACCTTGATCGAAGATCAATATTTGAAAATTATTTCCCCCCCTGTAACTCATCCATTAATTCATCAATCCCGGGGATGGGATACCTATTTTTTATGGTTTTCTTGTTGAGTGCTCTGGAATCAATACATATCCTTAAGGTGCCATCTTTCTTTTTAACCAAAACCACTGATGATGCAAATGGACTAGAACTTGGTCGAATATATCCTAGTTCTAGTAATTCCTTAATTGTTTTCTCGATCTCATCCTTGTACCTTTTTGGATATCTATATGGAGTGGTGATGACTTCTTTTGTCCCCTCCTCTAAATCAATAATGTGCTCAAATCCCCCATCTGGAGGTCGACCTATTGGAATATCTTTGAATACCCTCTCATGTTTTTGTAATAGTTCTTGAATATCGGCTGGATGTTGGGTGTTGTTATCCGGAGGTTTTCTAAAAGTAACAAATCATTCGGTTGACCATTCTATGTCTCCCTATCCTAGTACGACCTCCATTGTTTGTGATGATACTGGTTTAGGGGGATAAGTGTTCATGCCCTTCAAGATTACCTGTTTTCCATCCTTTCCCTGGAATTCCATTTCCATTTCCCTGTAATCCGTAGTATATTTCCCTATTGAGTAGAGCCATTGAACCCCTAACACTACATTTGTATCATCTGCATTCACCACATAAAATGAGTCGGTCATATTGTAGTTCCCTAATGTGATATTCAGTTTGGGAATCCAATGGTTGCATTCCATGCTATTATTACCTACTACCGCTATGGTGAATCCCTCAAATTTCTTTGTTTGAATACCCTGCTTAGCCACCCATGATGCATCAATGAAATTGTGGGTTTCTCCCCATCAATTAACACACCTACCATGTGACCTTGTACTACTCCCCTGACCCCCAGAGTATGAAACCTGGGTACTACGAATAATGTAGCAACGACTCCTCCCGGTGTTTCTCCCTGAAGTGAATCCTCCTCTACTGCCACCAATTCTCATTTTTTTCCTGTTTGAAATCCTCCCCTTCATTGTTGGAGTAGAATTCTATATAGTGTTCCTTTGCCTTCCCTACGCACATGTGTCCTGGATCCCATGGTTCCTTACAAGTGAAACACAATTTTTTCCTTCTCAAATCCTTTCTCATGTCATCATCCAACGGAGTTTTCTTTGGCCATTCCTGTTGAAAAGGTTTTTTGTCTTTGTCTTTTGTTGGGAAGTTTTTTTTAGTTGGAAACCTGTTCTTAGGGACTGAGTATTGTAGATATTTGGTTTTGTTGGTCGCATCCTGTAGAGTGGATGGTTTGTAGGATTTCACCCACCCATGTAAAGGTTCTATCAAAGCATCTGAAAATAACATAATCAGCCTGCTCTCAGACATATATGTTACCATAATAGCTACTCTCTAAAAATATGAGATGGAGGCCTCAGAACTATTGATTTGTTTGAGTTGTGCTAACTCTCTAAAATGTATCTCTAGATACCTTTTGTCAAACCACTCCATGAACCCCTCTGTGTGAAGTCAGTGTAGGAACTAATGGTGTTGTGACCCAACGTCATTATCCCATGGTACCACCACTCATGAGCCTCTTTGTCCAGATGTAAGGTATCCAATTTAATGGCATCTATCTCTGTCATAGGGTTGAGTTCGAAGTAAGTATCCAACTTTTGGACCCATATTCTCAATGAACACCTGCAAGTCCCTTCAAAATTAGGGATGGTCAATCTACCCAAGTTTTTCTGCAATTCATAATTCTGGGTAAACCCTCTGTTAAAATTCCTTGGTCGGTTCTTGCTTTTCAAATTGAATAAATCTGAAAATGACATAGCTGCATGGAACTCATCTCCCAAATCCCTGTACTCTTATAAGTAAGCCCCAAATGGTTCACTAGGTTCTGCTAGCATGACTGGTCCTGCTACTTCATTCTCCAGAAAATGAGGCATAGTAGGTCTGGATGGTTTGTTGTATATGTGAGGCATGTTTTTCATATTAGTGTATGCATGTTTCCCGCTACTATTGGTAGATTCTCTATCTACTGGTGAAAGAGGTATATTGTTATGACCCGGTTCTGGCTTGAGAGCCAATCTATTTATGGCGTGCAATACTTCTTTCTAGCCTTTAGCTAGGTCATTCAATGCACTCACCAAGTTACAAAATTCCACCCTGTCTTCCTCTTCTCCTATTCCTTTTCCTCTGTCAGAGTGTATACATGTTGGGTCCATGTCTGAATTGGTATCTTCTAACTAAATATCCTCAAATTGCTGCTCCTCAGTGTATCTACTCTTACTTCTTCTAAAAGTTACAAAAGTATCTTCTTCTGGATTCATTTACTTTTCATGTTCAATCCCACAACTGGAAAGGAACATGATTTGATACCACTGTAATATCCCAAATTGATATTCTACTATTCTTTGCTACTATGTTGTTTGTTCATACACTCAATAATGTGCAAAAAGATGAATACAATGTGTATGCAAAAACGCGAAGCCAAATGACCCTTAAAAATAGCTAATCTGGAGAGATAATAGGGAAAAGATTTGTAGCAAGAATATATACACATACCACTGATAGTCCACCAATAGATAAGATGCCTACTGGTTGTGCTGAAAGGAACACATAATATGATATTGACGTTTTTGAAGGAGGAGTGGTCTTATGCTACTAAAATTTGTAGGGATGTTAGTTTAGGCCTCTGTGCAAGGTGATAAGGCACATGCAGATATTTTGTCTCCCTTAGAGAACCTAGCGAATTGATATGCACATGAGGATGATGTCTCCCCTATTCTACAAATATGTTGATAACTTATCTGTTGATGCAAACAGGAAACTGATAATCACCCAATATAGTATAATGAGCATGTTGAGAAATATGAAGCTGAAATGTGGAGGAAAAATTGAACTTTAGGGTCTCAGTGAATTCTTTTGAGGATTTCCAGCTATTCCCCAGCTACAAAACGTGAACCTGCAAATAAATCTTCTCTGTGTACTAGATCATTGAATACAGATGAATATGATGAATTTCGGTGATAGAACCAGATGGTCTACCCTAAAGTGATTATGGAAAATATATTTCATTTTTGAAACCCCTTGTTAGATGAATACTTTCTCCTTCAACCCCAACTGTTGCTATTGCACTTGCAGCTGCTGCTCCAAAACCAAAACTCAACAATAATAATCATAGATAGCTCCTTTGGTTCAATAACCCTTCTTAAATAACTTAGCATGTAATTTTAGGGTTTTCATGTCACTTTTGGGGTTTATGCGTCACTTTTGCATGCATGCAATTCTATTTTCATGTTGACTTTAAGCCTAAATTAATAAGGATTTCTTTACCATACTGATGACTTAATACTGAATGAATGCTATGTTCTACCCAAAGTATCAAATGTCCTCAGTCAATTCCATTTTTAGGAGATACCCACTCGAAACTATGGGAACCAAATAGGTTATCGGGTGTTTTGGTGCTCGAGTAGAATAGGACATTACATTTCACTACTATGATTAATAGAATCATTCGAAGGAAACAAGGGCGTTTCATTGCATGTTCATGTTTGGAGTTTCCTCTTCTTAGTCACTACAACCAAGAATTTCAATAGGGATATGTATAACATCATTGTATAATAGAAAGATAAACTATATTTAATAAGGATAAAAATTGTTGTGTTTCTAAATATTTACCTATGGATTTAACCTTCCTCATCTTCTCTCTACGCTCTCCTTGTTGTGTCATATTTTTTTCTGCTATGTTCTCTCAAATGGATTACTTGGCCATAGCATATTAGATAGTTTTCTAAGGTGGACAAATATTCTAAACATGAAAATTTTATTAAAAGAATAGCGTAGTTCAAAGCATAAACAATCACTTGCCTCCATATGTTCACGTGTACATAGCTTGTAGAACAAAAAGTGGTATCATTACTCAACCACAAGAATGATAAAAACATCAAGCAACATCCATAAACTAAAGAATCTAGGTGTAATTAGTTGGTTAAAATAGTAATGGGTTCACTACAATTTTTTTTAATTTTTTGCTTTCATTACCCTAGTGGGACTCTTCTCATTGTGCATGTTGTCCACCCCAAAATATTGAGAGTAGGTGGAGGCGGTTGAGATCCATTGCTACATAATCAATTTGTGCTTGAATATACGAGGAAATGTTGGTGATTATAACCACTCTTCCAATCCAAATGAAGTTCAAGGTATCACCTATTAATAAAAGTATCATAATGACATTTTTAGAGACAAAATACAAATTCTATACAAATTAACTGCAAGGATAGCATAATTCCAAAAGAAATGGAATGGGAAAAATGGCTAGAGAAGGTTATGGCCTAGTTCTAGGTTGCACTATATTTCTTTCAATACCAAGTTGCAGCTAGCCCTAAAATCTTGGAGGAATTTCAACTTCATAGAACAACCAACAATCTAGTCTTCAAGGAAATAAGGAATTTGTGTAATGTCAGTGAATTCATAGTCTTGTCTTTTGATTATCAGTGCA
>LPNX011019813.1:1090045-1188915 GCA_001517045.1 Pseudotsuga menziesii
GGTACTACCGAAGAGATGTCAATGGACAATACTTACCATAGAATACACATTGACTACATTAAAAGGACTGATTGAGTTGAGAACATATGCCATTCAATGTAATAGAAAACAAGAGTGGTAGAACTTGAGATTGAGTCTGCAACTCAACTTAACCCCAATTTGTGACTTTAACTAATCACCAAAAATATAACATGAGAGGTAATATGCATTAACCATTGTAATGAGATTAATTGATCAACTAAATAAAAAGTGGAAACACATAATTAAACACTTAATGATTGAAATTCTTAATGGCTTCAAAAACACCTTATGGCACTCCATAAACACTCAATGGATTTAGAACCAAGGAAACTATGAAATGCTTAATGGTGAAGACTTCAGTGGAACCAGATCCAAGATATTCCTTGGGAACCTTGGTCACATGGCACAAAAGTGGTTGGTCACTTCAAACTGGGAACTATGATCATAGACATCTATGATATTCATAGGGATTTTGGTAGTCTGTGCAATACCCCGGTACATAACATAATGAACTTTTCTTTTCTATAAAACTCCTCCATAAATTTGTTATGACCCAAGATTCTTAATATGGAATAAGAGACAAGAGTACACACCATGTACATCAATGTGAACATGGAGCACAACTCAATATAGATAAGAGATATGAGTTACACAATATCTCCTTAAATAAAAGGAGATCCTTCTCCAATTACCCCAATACACTTACATAATCCATGCACGTGTTCTTGAAAATGACTACACACACACACACACTCATTGAACATGTGGTCCCTTAATTAGCTCCAACCACTATTACATATACATTTATTCCCATGAATCCCTATATATTCCCCCATTGGGGTCATATCATGTACCTTTAACCCCATATATGACACCCCTTGGGTCATATCATAGTACCCTCCTTCAAAAACATTTGTCCTCAAATCTTTGCAGTTAATGGCTTTGGATGTGTTTAAACCAATTAATAGGATTTCCTTATATTATTGCTTTCTTTTTGTCACTGATGATGAACCATCCATCCAAAATTGATTCTTTTTGGTCTCAATCCTTTATAGTTGTCTTTTGCATAATTTTGATTCGATGTGTTGTGATTGTGAGTTATACAATTTGTTGTAGTTTTTGGTCTCTAATAATATCTTGTTTACTATTAGTTTGTCGGTGCTTTGTTCCATGAAAATTGTTGAGTATTTCATCTTCTTCCTCGATAGTGTTGATGTATCTCGTCTTTCCTTTCTTGGAATATTTCTTTGTAATTATGATGTTGATATGGTTTCACACTTGATGGTTTCTCTTCCTTTTGCACAACCATGTCACCAGTCTTAATTTTAGAGATAGTTGTGTCCTCTATCCTTTGTGCTTCATCTTTGATCACTCTTTTCTTTGAGATAATACCCTCATATTTGTCATGTGCATCTTCAAGTATTTGTTGGCATCCTTGTATAACATTGTCTCCATTCTCCTTTTGAAGTTGTAATGTGATGTCATTCATCAATTTTTGATGCCCTTCTTCAATTCTGGATTGCATTTCTTCTTTTATGTCTTCTATATTTAGAGCTTTTTTGACCTTACAAATTTCCTTTTTTATTGTTTTGGTAGTCTCTTCATCTAAGATCCTTGATTTTTCTTGATTTTGAAAATGCTTATTTTCTTCTTTCAATATATTGACCTCATCTAATATATTTGTATAGTTTCGTAACCTACATATTTCATCATCCTTCTTTTTAATTCTTTCCTCAATCCATTCTTCTACCATTTTTCTTTCTCATTCTTTTCCTTTTTCAATTTATCAACCTCCTTAATGATTCATTCACTAAGGGATTATATCTTGTATAAATCCTCGCATTTATTCTTGATTTATTGATTTACTTCTTTGAATTCAACCCTATTTTTATTTATCTCTCCCATGTTTGAGTCCTTCATCCCTTTTTTAGAAGAGTTCTTCAAATTCCTCTTATGTCTCATTTAGTATAGTATTATGATCAATACTCCTCCACCACTCCAAAGTTTCATCATAATATAAACTATGTGTATACTATGTATAATTAAACATTTCCTTTATCCTCATCAACCATTCCATAGAATCAATTACGTCTTAAAGGCTTCATCTCCACTAAATTTAGGCATTTGCATTTTTTAATTGAGGATCAAACTAAATCCTCAATTTCCAACCTCAATAAATTGAAAATGGTATAAAAAGTTGATAACATGAGTTTTTCAACATATTGCCCTATGTTTACTCTTTCCACTAGATTTTGAATCAAAATATGACCTTCTCGTCAAAAGTTATGTTGATTTCAAAATAACATACCTTTTAAAACCCTAATTTGGAGATTGTTTTGCTAGCTGACCTTCCAACCGAGGTATCTCTATAATTTCAGTCCCTCTAAGTCTGAAAATTCGTCCTATATTATCCTTGTATGCCCTGTTTACAATGCCACGGTTCTGACCTAAATATGACGTTCCAATAAAACGTTATGGTAAGTTTCCCTAAACTTGTTATTTTTATTCCTTCCAAGAGAGAGAAGTGTATGACCTGCCACATATCCAATTTTTAGGATATAATTATGAAATTCATAAAAAAATATTATGGTACATATTATTTTTTATGCAATAGGTATCCCTTAAATTGGATCTCACATTCTTCAAATATGATAGTTTTTCCCAAAACACATGTTTGAGACTAGTTTTTGGACTAGTCATAAACCCTAACTTCCATAGGGTGTAAATCCAAACTTTTAATGAATAAAGATATGAAAATTGTATCACAAATGGTTCAAAATGCTATCTACAGCTCCACCAATTTTTGTTGTCCAAAACTTCTTAGAAAAAAATTATTCGAAAATGCCAAGATGAATCATTTTGGAAGTGTCCAAGGTTTAATACCAAATGTTATGAACCAAAATCCTTACAATAGCATAAGAGGAAAGAGTACACACCATGTACATCAATGTGAGTGTGGATCACAACTATAATATAGATAAAATATATAACTTATAAATAAATCCTTAAATAAGAGAAGATCCTTCTCCATTTTCCCCAAGACTTTCACATAATCCATTCACATGTTCTCAACAATGACTACATTAACTCTATATATACCTATTTATTCATTGCACACGTGGTCCCTTCATTAGGTCCAACTACTATTACATATACATTTAGACCCATGTAGCCCCATATATTCCCCCATTGGGCTCATATAATGTACCTTTAACCACATATATGACCCCTCTTGGGTCATACCAATTGTGGTGGAAAACAAATTAAAAAAGAAAATTGTGGGAAAAATCAAAATATAAGAGTGTGGTGGGAAAATTTTGGAAAAAGAGCAATGTGGTGGGAGGAGGAAGAAAACCTTACTTTTTAATTTTATAAACATCATTGCTAAATCCATTTATAGAGGCAAGATTTTGGCAACAATCCATTAAAGTCACGGGAATTGCAATTTTAGAGCTAGTTTGTAAAACAGTGCCTCCAAAACTTCATATCTTATGAATTTTAGAGGCAGTTTTTAAATAATGTCCACCCCTAAAAATACCTTTAGGGGTGTTGTTTCGAAAACATCCCCCAAAATTCAAAATAATTAAAGTTTTGGAGGCAGTTTGTAAAAACCCACCTTCAAAAATTCAATTTTCATTATTTTTAGAGTGACTTGTTCTAGGTAGTTTTAAACAACTACCCCCTAAAAATACATTTAGGGACAATTTTTCAAAAACCACCCCCAAAACTCACAAGAATTCAAGTTTTGGAGGCATTTTGTAAAAAAATGCCTCCAAAACTTCAATTCTCGTTACGTCTGGGGGCGGTTTTCAAAAACCCCCTTAAAAGCCCCCAAAAAAATTAGAGATAGTTTTTCCATGTCCACTGCAATCATAAACCATCGCTAAAAGGATAAATTATTGTATTGAAATCTCATGTTCGTTGGGACAAATTGGAAGTATGACAAACTCATGAGCAGACAACCTGGAAGAAATGGAAAATACAATGAAACATTTCAACAAAATCTAAAGGCTGCCTAGGATTTATAGAATAATTACATAGATAAATGAGATCAAGATGAATCTTCAAGGTTAGATAAAAGGTTTTCCTTGTAGTTAATCCAAAAAGGAGTTATTTGAATCTTGGTAAATGGAATAAACTAGCTTCGAGACATTGTGGACTTGTTGAGACCTTGGTGCATATATATGGTTGTTATTGTTTACAAATTGGCCTTACTATAGAAGGTGAAAAATTCATGATTTTTTTTTAATTATGTATCTTTACTTAATAAATATGTAACTAAACCCAACCATATGTTGTATTTTTATGCTATGAAAATGGAGGAAACTAGGGAAGTTATCCCTGAGACATTGGCAATCATCAACAATAAGAAACATCATTTGTGAAATGAAGTAATAAATTGCTCCAAGGTCCTCTAGTAGAAATACTTATCATATTATGAAACTTGGGAATTATAATCAGAAAAAAAATATATCGTCCTCATTTATTTGATGTTGACTTGTCTCTCGGGCATAACCCTTGTTAGGGGGGTGGGGATTGTAACACCTTGATGTTTGACTTGTTACTTTTACTTTTAGTTGTTGAGCATGATTGGTAGGATATGGTGTTTTAGACCACGGGGGGTTCACTTAGTTAACTTGTTACATATCACGATTGCTCGTAGGATATTAAAGAATATCTCTAATTTAACTAAATATTTGAAAATGCTTCCTAAAACTGTATTGTTGAACCCCCCTCCCAATATACCTTTCCAATTAAAAAAACCTTAGTTCCACCAAATATTGTAGGTATCCATTTTTATCAACCCATTTTTAATACCCCGTTATATCATGTTATAAAGTTGTAACAAAGGATCCCCATGCATCTTAGTATAAGCAAACATGATTCTAAATTAAATAATAGTATAATGCTAATAATGATCCCAATGGGATTGCAAGGGAAATTGATTAATTTGTAGCGTTGGATAGTGGACGACCCAATGAAATAGTAACGGGGAAGAAAAAACACATAGAAGGAAACCCAATCAAGAGATCAACGTAACAAAGAATGTAAAAGACTGATAGTCCAATAGTCAATGCAATGCTCAGTAAAGATGAGAATTGCATATGTTTCACATTACAACCTGCTAGTCTACCAATTTTATATCATGTAAATAGAAGTATAGCCATAGAGCGCTTATGTTTTCTATAAGCTTAATAAATTAAACTCCATAAAATATTTTTAATAAACTTAATAAATGTTTTCTATTCTTTTTTTTCAAAGCTATTTGTATGCAATTTTTAATACATGAGCAGTAAACTATGGTAAAATAGCACTCTTATTGTTTGGATAAATTATGTGCAAATATATTCTTATGATTAAAGTATTCCAAGTTTAGTGAATATGGGCTGTTCCACAACAAATGAGTCTCATTTCTATATTTATACAAGATCAAAATTCGTCCAAAATTAGAGCAGATACTCTTCATTTCCTATCTAAATTCTTAAAATAAATTAAACGACACTCCCATATGAATTTAATGTTGGTTATCTATGAGGTTATTGGGTTTTCTTGGGCATAGAAGTATTCTATTTTGGAATATTCTATTATGTATATGATCCAATGATATAATCAAATTATTTGGTCTTTTTTAAGATGGATTTATGGAGTTAGATTTCAATTGGAATTAAGATTCCAATCAATAAATTTTTATTATAATATAATCAATGTAATAATATTAGTATTTTCATTTAAAAAATATTTCATGAAATTAAAAAAAAATCCTAAGCATATTAATAATATTATTAAAAATTTACTTGAAATTAAATATTCTAGTGTAAAATGTTTTCATATACAACCATGGAGGCATTCAATAGGTCTTTATGGGAGGCCTCCCAATATGTGTGTGTGTGTGTGTGTGTGTCCATCCTACGATTTGGGTGTTATTCCTTGGCCCACCCAAATAAAATAACCCCCAATATTTATATTACTATATCAAATTAAAAACACCCCTTGATCCCTTTATACGAGGCAGTATATTTTTGAGGTTTTTAGGAGTATTCAAACCCCTAATATGAATGGACATGATACGATTTTGCCTAGCTAGTGAACCCCCCTTGTTTTAGACTCATAATCCCTTCATGCCTTCTTTTATTAATGATTGGTTATGATGGACATATATATCTATGTGATTGATTGGATTGCGATAAGCATTAATGCACCTTGTTGATGATTACCTTAGCACTTATATTCTTGACAATGGTTATGTAATGTTTTTGTGATTTTATGATAATTTAGCATGGTTAGTCTTTTTGATGATATGGTTGGATATTTATATAACTTGTTAAACAACATGCATGTTGGTCTACCTCCTGGTTATGATGCTATTGATTTATGATGATGTTGCATGTGCATTGGTATTATTAGAATGACTAATATATTATAGTTTGAGGGCACTAATGGGGATAATAAGAATCACACTCAAGGTAATGGAATGATGTATCAATGAGGATTACCACCATATCCTCAAGCTTAGGAAGGCTTTGGAAAGGGTGAACCTTGAGAAAATGACCACTAAAGATAACTAAGGTAAACGGGTCCCATGAGAATGAGCTATAACCTACTTTTAGCTTATTCCTAACACTTGTAATTAACCCAATTTCACTTGTGCGTGATAAGGGGGAAGGAAAAGAGCCAAATTGTGGAAATGTTGTTACATTTGGGGAGGATTGCAAAATAGTTTCCTTCCTTAGAGAGGGTCAACTGGCCTAAGAGAATATGTTTTGAGATTTTCCCAACTATGTAAGAAATACATGATTATGAATTTTGTACTTGGTAGAGAATATTGTTGGTTGTTCTAATTTGGTATGAGTAGACTAAGGGGCTATGAGTGTACTACCCTTTCATGGGTTACTAAATATCATATTGTGCTTGGCTACTTGTATTATTCTTTTGATCCATTGAGATACCCTTGTCGAGTGGGAATGTATTCACTAGAGGCTAGGGTGGTAGTAAGATCCTTGCCAATAGGTTCCATTCCCAAGATTGAATGTTTTCACTAAGGATGAGGGTGGTACTAGGTAGTTATACGACCCTTGAACACTATAACTTCAGGTTTTTTGGAGGTTCTATAGACTAGGAGCCTATCCACCACACTGAGTTTGATTACATGGTTATTTGATTTGTGATAGTCATTTGGGAGTTGTGTGATGTAACAACATAAAGTGTAGATAATCCATAAAATTTAATTGATCAATCAAAATGACATATTAGAGAATTTGTCAAACTATGAAACCATCCATTTATACATGCCCAATTTGAGGGGCTCAAAATGTAAGCTATGTTATAGGCTTGAGAGTATATTTAATGTTCAAGAGTCACAATGTGTATATCCCAGGATTGGTTGTGATCCTGGCCTTCTCTAATACATACATATATACATACATACATACATACATACATACATACATATATATATATATATATATATATATATATATATATATATAGAGAGAGAGAGAGAGAGAGAGAGAGCATCAAGTAGCAATGCTGATTATTAATTTTAATACAACAATTAGTGAGGACAAATGAAAAGAATTAAGAGGAACCAAGTGATGTACCCACTATCTCTAGGATTTAGCCTTCAAAATTGAAATCCTCAAGGCCCTTCTAGGTTGTTGTTTGATCCGTATTCCTAGCAGAAGAAATTAATCAAGGAATCATAAGAAACAATAGGTTGCCTAAGTTATGTTAACTCATAGCAGGTTATTTCATCTTCATAGAATCCTCATGTGCAACAAATACGTACATATAAGGAAAAACCCTCATTTTATCCATCACGCCACCATAGTAGTCCAACATCCATAGTAACAGTTATATTCATCCCAAGTTGAGAAAACTTGTGTAACTTTAAGCTAGATATCTATCTAATCCGTCCAATGCTCATGGTCACATAACAAACACAACTATTTTCATTATGTGTCACATTTCTAATTGTTTTTCCTCGAAGAAGACAAATTGGGAAATATGATGGGAAAAATTATCTGAAATTGTATAGACATTATTATTGCATTCATTTAGGTAGGCCTATACAAACTACACAAGTCAATATTATTTTTAAATCATGACATTGAAATAGCATTTTATTTGAATCCTGACTCTAACAATGGGCCCATTATTGGTACGCAATAAAATAAGAATATAAATCCACTCAGAGATCTAGCTCATGTATCAAAGCATGGTCTTGTGTGAGAAAACTATCAACACTCAACTCTAGTTGTTGTTCACATGTGTGAGATTGCAACATATCAAGATGATTCAAAGATACCCAAACAATTTGGTAAACCAAGTAAAGGTTAATCACTTGGAAAAATACTAGATATTCTAAGAGCTTTATCTAATTTCCATGATACTATGAGACGTTTTATATATACCATGTCATTTTGTAAACAAAACCAGTCAAGATTTATACTGTATTTCTATAGGTATATGGGTGTGGCTTAAGAAATGTACTTTCTTTGCAACAAGAGATTTGGGTTCAAAACTCATCACCCATTATAAAATTCCACTCATCAATAGTTAAATTTGTTAGGTGGATGTAACCCTTAAGGCTCCTCAATAATTGAACCAGACTCTAATACCAAATGTAACAACCAATATAGTTTATTTATAACTCTAATGAAATGGTAGGTTTAACAATAATAATAATAATAATAATAATAATAACTATTATACCAAGTTCTATACATCAACTAAATTTCTCTTAGTTAACTACGAGGAAATTAAACTATATTCCAATAAGAAGAGTCACTACTTACCTAATCCATGACTACATTTACCATTTTGGATGTAGCCATTTTCCTCCTTCAAGCACCAACTTCTCTATCTACAACATATGTTAGGGGTACAAATCTCCATCCAACCAAACCCCAGTAAAAGTTTAGGCCCTGGAGATCTCAACAAGTAACATTATGCTAGACCCAAGTGAGACCTTAACTCTTTGATATACCAATATCTATTCCAAATTTTCCCTCTTCCTAACCCCCCTCTCCTTATAAGTGTACACACTAAAAAAAGCAAGAAATAAACCCCAAAATCAACCAGAAAGACTAGATTCCCCCTAGCTCCGGTATTTCCCCGTTTTTGTTACTTAATTTCCATATTTTATTTAATTTCTTACTTTTTGCAAGGATGGCATAATTGTCACCCATTCACCTAAATCAAGTTATGCACATTTCCCTTTCTTAATTTTTGGATATGTTGACATTTTTACTATTACCATATGCCACTATACTTACACTAATGTCTAATGTTGTGTCGTTACATGTGATTTATTTTTAGAGAGTTTGTGTACCCAAACTTTGACTACCTCATTTAGATTGAGACCTACTTGGGGGGAATACTTGTGAAGGTGATTAAATTGGTTGGTGTTGGCAGGCGGTTTTGGGAGAAGTTAGTTGTGCAGTATCGTGGATGTTGCGCAAGATCAAAGATACTGCGCAAGTGGAAAATGACGTACAAGACAAAGTTAGATTATTTGATGTATATTTTGGTCATATTTTGTAGTTTTGGACCACATCTTGTGGATAGTGGTCACTATTTTGAAGAATCTATTAAGAATTAGTTAGGAAGTTAGTTAAGTGGGCCACCAATGTAAAGGTGCAAGCCTATAAGTAGATGGTGAATTGCAAATGTTATGGGCTTTTAGGCACTTTGTTTTTCTTGATCTTCTGAGGTGGAGTTCGGTTTTGAACTTATTGATCTATGTATGTGACCTGAGGAACTATTTTGGGAACTTATGTTTTGTTGCAGAAGTTAATATGATATGACAGAAGTTAAGCAGAATCATTGTGTTCTTTTATGTTTTCCTTTTTTGCTATCTTCTGTGACTCAATTATGAATGCAATGTGTATCTGCGACATGGATCTGTAAATGATGTGATGTTTTTGTGTTTTAAATGATGTTATTTTTTTAGATCTCTTTGTGCATCAATGTTATACTGCAGTTCTGGTATGATAATGCAATCTGTTGAATGATGATGTGGTTCTATTAACGCATAATTTGAATGGTTAGATCTATTGGATAATGTTGCGCTAAGTTAAGTAAGAGACATATGGTCCTCCTTCAAGCTGTAGAAACTTGGTTCCGACAGCTCTCCTTAGAAAATCTCGGGTGAGACTTCATCCGCTCTGTGGGTGTTATTGGACGGGGTAGAAGCTGTCTGGGCCGGTGCTCAAGGAGATTACAGTGGTCTGGGTTTCAACAGAGAGCAAACCCTTGTTGATTGTGTTTGTGTCAACAAATGGTTTCCTTGCTAGGATCTTAGTATGAAGAGGAGGGAGGACATGTTGTGGCATCCGAAGAGACCGAAAATTCAATATTGGTTCGACCAAAATCCACAAGAGTTTGTTGAGAAAGAAAATCAGAACCCTAGACTGACAATAGATAAGTGGATGGCAGAGTATATAAGCGATGTTCCACACGAGTACTTTTTCTCTGAATTCCATATCATCTTGTATGAGTGGTTAGCATGATTGACCTATCGTAAGACAAATTTCCAAGGAGGTGATCCAACATCTTGGACCCTAAAGTTGATCCAGGAGTTGCAAAAGGTAGACAATAGAGCATCATGGGATGTTGAAGTCTGGCTTGATAGTATATTGGAGGGCTACATCACCGAGTTCACAGTTGATACAACTAAATAATATAGCAAAGAAGAAAGGGAGTTCTTCAACAGGCTATGAGGTAGGTTTCTTTTGTCTTTGCAATTGTCCATTAAGATGCTCATTTGTGAAAAGGTCATATTGAAGATGCACCTCGGGTAGTAGCACCCTGGTGTGCAGAGGCTGTAGATACTGCGAAGGCAGGGGGGATGAATGGAATGATATGGGGTAGATGGGTGCAAGTTATGACGATACTGTGAGGGAACCAGGGAAGAGAGTGGTCTTATGAGAGGAGTAGCAAGGTTTCGACAAGGGAAGAGGCAGAGGAAAGGGGAAGGCCCTGCTGCGATCGAAATGCAAGACCGCGAAGGAAGACCACATGGGACAAAGAAAACCTATAGTGATGATGAGGACGACCAAGCTACACCTGAGTTAGAGGTAAGATCAACCCCCAGCAGCAACGTACCCACACCTTCATGTACTACACCGCACTCAGGAAGAAACACAAGTTCGACACCAACTTGCCCAACGTGTTAACAACATTCTAATAGTAGCGAATCAACGACTATAGGAAGGAGGCCCAGGATGGAGGGAGATGATGCAAAGTTACCCCTATTCCATGGGAACGGGACTGAGGATCTAGAGCAATATTGGTTCATGTGTGAGGTAGTATGGACTGTCAGAAAAAATGTGGATGATGAGGTCAAGAAGGGCCAATTGGAGAGGACTATTCGGGGTCACACACTAAATTTGTTCATGAAATTTGTACAAGTTCCTACGGGGATTCCAACAAAGACGTTGGCTGAAGTCAAAAAAGGATTAATTGAAGAGTTCAGAAAACCAAAATATGAAGTGCAATACATTATAGAACTGAAGGAGACTAAGCAGTATCCAAATGAGACTATTTGGGATTTTGATCAAAGGTTCAAAACATTAATGGAAAGAGTTATCTTTGAGATGAGTGACATTCAGCATAAGGAATGATTCATCACGACATTGTTATCTCATATCAAACTACCATTGATGCAGCAGAAGATTGCAACACAGAGCGAGGCTCTAGAGATTGCGATGAAATTAGAAGCTTCATCCATTGGCGAGAATGCAGCTGGTATATTGAACCAGATTCAAACAAAACTGGAGAATATGACACTCCAGTTGCAAAATATCAAAAAAGGAAAAGAGCATCGTGAATATTTGTGGTGTACTTAATGTCGCGCAGACGAACATACCAAGGATAATTGCCCAAATTTCTGAAACTACCTGTTGTCAAGAGCGTCGAACCCATTGTGTTGTGGAAGTGTACCATGGCGTCGCATTTGTTAAGTATATGGGCATCAACATGAAGACTATGGATATATGCAGAAGATGGTTACGAAGCCAATGAATTTGTACTACACATTTTGTTGGTCTGTTGGGCATGAGGATAAGGATTGTCGTGCATATTACCTACTCCAAGAAAGAACATATGACTCGTACTATGTGAAGGGAGAATATTATCGAACGGTATAGAAACCATAGCCATAGTTGCAGGTGGTACAATCACCACCTTAGCCATAGTTCGTATCGCAACAGCAACCGCAGATGCAGTTTGTACCACAGCAACAGGATTTTATGCCACAACCATAGTATAATCAATTGCAGATGACTCTGTAATAGCCACCGTATGTTCATCCAGTGTATTATGTTCAACGACAATTGAATCCCCTGCAGCAACAATTTAATCAACCATAGTATCAGCAACAAGGAGGATTATACGGAGGATTTCGAGGAGGATGAGGTGGAGGCTTTGGTCGAGGAGGAGGAGGAGGTTGAAGACCAGTGCAATGTTATAATTATGGAGTACTAGGGAATTATCAGAGAGATTGTCTGCAGTTGCAAGCACAGTGTATGTATTGTATCATTTTTTATCACACTGTTGAGAACTGTCCACATATGATCGCAAGATGGCAAGAATGAAATGTTCCGCAATTGGAGAACCTAACCTAGAACCAGAACCAATTGCAGAATCAGAATCAGTGGAAGAACCATAATCAGCCATAGAATACCAATCAAGATGTGAATCAACCTATGAATCTTCCATTGAACCAGAATCAAGGACCAACTGTTGCGATAATTTCAACAGAACCAAGAACACAAGATGCTGGTGTTGCTATCATTACTCATGGAGGGGCGATGACAAGAGAATATGGCCCATGTCCAATGATTTGGTTGGCTGGGAAGAAGAAGGTATAGTTTATTATCGATGCTAAGAAAGACACATTATTTAAAGCACATGATGTGATCAAAAGGAATCCTGGTAAGTTACATGTTTATGAAATTCCCACTGCTTTTGATTCCACTACGGTAGCAGGACCATCGCGAAAACATGGTACCTTACAGAACTTCTTTGAAAGTTTCTTGTCGCTGGCAAGATATCCCGATGCTCTTGTTGAGATTGAGAGTCTATTGTATTGACCATCTAAGGGTGCGAAAAAGTATGCAGTGAACTCTTTACATAAGAGAAAGACGGGAAAAGAGATGCGCATCAATATTCAAATTGGTGACTATGAGGTAGATTCAGTCATCCTGGATCTAAGCTCAGATGTCAATATTCTAACAAGGTAGACATGGAAAAATATGGGGATCCCAACGCAAATTTGGTCTCCTATGTAGCTACGACTGCCTAACCATACCAAGGTAATGTCGATTGGGCGCGTTCCACACCTTACTGTGGAATTTGAAGGGATGAAGTCTTATGTTTATTTTGACGTTATCGATGTTGTTGATGTAGGAGGCTCCTATCCTACGTTTTTGGGGGTTGGATGGTCCAATGACAGCCTGGCAGTGATTAATTTGAAGAAGCGCATGATGTCCTTTAAAAATCAAGACATCAAAGTCATCGCTCCGATGGATCCAACTGAAAGGCAAAGGTATGTTGAGTCAGTGAAAGATGAAGTTGTCAAGGGATGGGATCATGCATATAACATTTCAGAAGATTACATCCATCTGACTGTCGATGGGGAACTTGGTTGGCACAGCTTTAGCTCTACATCATACGAATCTGATGATGCTTTAGAGAACTAACAGAATCGCATGCATGAGGTATCTCTCAGGAAGTGTGGCTTGATTATGCAGTTGCTATGTCGCCTCACGACTGAGATTATTGAATTACCAATATATGAAGGACTGCTTGAGTTATCTGAGTTTCTTGTTAAATTTGAAGGGAAGGTGTCTGAACCACAATGGTTGCTAGAATTGGATGAAGCAGTGAAGGCTACCCCATCACGTTGGTGGGAAACCCATAAGAAGACAATCATTGGATGGTCGCAGTGTCAAATTTTGATGATAGTTTTCTTTGGCGATGCAGAACTATACCATGCTGGATGATATAATGGGAGGAATAGCCTTGGTGATCATTTGATTGAGTGTCAAACCTTGTGGGCATCGCGGCCAAAAGATGAGTGGTCCATGCCTTTGTCCACATGTTGGATGAAATTCTGCGATCTTGGTATGTATCAATTGAATTACACAGAGAGATCACTACCTGGGAGGAGTTGACGATTTTCTTCACTCATACCTTTAGCTTCGCGGATGCCAATCAAGATGTTCATAATGTGTTGCAGCTCATTTGCGATGTTGTTTTGAAGGTAGTTCTGGTTGCATACACCATGGTTCCACATGCGCATTGTCAGATGCAGTCAATGATGGAATGTTATAATGTAACTAGAGGACCAAAGGATGGCGATGATCTGCATAATATCAATATTCCAGAAATAGAAGGGAGTCGGGATGTCGTAACACCTAATGTACCAACGAATCCAATGGATTAGGCATTAAATATCAGAAAGGTCAACATTGGGACAGAGGAGAACCCAAAGTTTGTGAATTTTGGGGACTACTGGGACGAAGAGACCATGGTGAAGATCACGGATATGTTACATGAATTTCAATATTTGTTCCCTACCAAGTTTTCTAAGATGAAGGGAATATGAGGAGAATTAGGAGAGATGAAGATTCCACTGAAGCCAGATGCGAAACCAGTAAGGCAGAGGTTGTATCGGCTAAATCTGCGATATAAGGAGAGAGTCAAAGCTGAGCTCGATAGGATGTTGGAATAATTGAACCCATTAAGGAATCAGAATGGATCAGTCCCATGGTGGTCCAAGATAATAAGGCAGGTGAGGTTTGGATTTTCATCAACCTCAGAAAATTGAATGATGAATGTATGCATGATCCATTTTCGACACCATTCATTGATGAGGTGCTAGAAGGAGTAGGCGGTCAAGAAATGTATTCCTTCATGAATGAGTTTTATCGCTATCACCAGATTAGGATCACAAAAGAAGATCGCCACAAGACAACATTTGTTGCTGAATGGGGTTGTTTTTAGTACACTATGATACCATTTGGGCTGAAGAATGCACCTACAATATTTTCCCGGGTTGTTGTCGTCGCATTCAATTGTTTTATTCAGAATTTCCTACAAGTTTACATGGATGACTGAGCAGTTTATGGATTGATCAGGGATCATCTGGTGAACCTACGACTGATGTTGGAGTGATGTTGACAACATCAGATCACGTTGAACTCGAAGAAGTGTATTTTCTGTACACCTTTTGGGAAGTTGTTGGGTCACATCGTTTGCAAGCAAGGAGTATTGGTTTGACCCCGCGAAGATTGCGTTGATTTTGAGTTTGACCCCACCTATGAATGTGAAGCAGCTGAGAGTGATGCTGGGGCACACAGGATATTACTGCAATTTCATCTATGTTTTTTCTACGATCACAGCTCCTATGAGCGATCACTAGGAAGGTGCTCCGCACAGGGATTTGGTGGCTGAATATTCATACTGATGCGACAGATTATGCGCGAACCTGTGATGTCTGTCAAAGAACTGGAAAGTCATCAAGTAGGGATGAGATTCCATTGGTACCTTAGGTGACATTGCAACCATTTGATAAATGGGTTGTGGACTTTGTGGGAATAATCAACCCACCTGGGAAGCGAATTGGTGCGCGGTACATCATTACAACGACATATTATTTGATAAGATGGGCGCAGGCCACACCTGTTGTGGATTGCACCACTGCGATAGTAGCAAGGTTTCTGTTTGAAAACATTGTGACTCGGTTTGGGTTCCCAAGGATATCGATGAGTGACCAGGGGAGTCACTTCATCAATTGCACACTCAGTGCATTAACAGAGGAGCTTCAGATACAACATAAGAAGAGTACCCTGTATCATCCACAAGCAAATGGAAAAGTGGAGGCATTCAAAAAAGTGTTGGAGCATGCACTTACAAAGGTGTGTAATCCAAACTGTGATGACTGGGATCTAAATATTCCAACAGTCTTGTGGGCATATTGCACCACTTGCAAAAAATTGACAGGGAAGCCACCATTCAAATTGGTATATGGGAAAGAGGTAGTCATGCATATGGAGTGCATTGTTCCAAGTTTGCGCATCGCAGCAGCGACAGGCATGGATGATGAAGCAGCACTAGAGGAACGATTGGAGCAGTTAGTATAGCTTGAGGAAGAATGCTTCGTCGCAAGTTTTCACCAGTGCGTTGAGTAGGACTGATAAAAGGCTTGGCATGATCGACATATCAAGAACAAACTATTTCAACAATGGGACTTGGTGTTGTTGTATGACAACAAGTTCATGAAGCATCCAGGTAAGTTATAGATGCATTGGCTAGGTCCATATCTCATTAATTCCATTACTTCAGGAGGTGCAGTTCAGCTGCAGTAGTTAGATGGAGCGATGCTCCCAAAGTTAGTGAACGGTAGCAGACTGAAGCCCTATAGGATGGGCCCAGAACTGCGCGATGTTTGAGGCAATGCGTGATGGAAAAAATGCATGAAATGATAGTGAGAAGGATGGTGCACCAAGATGAAGTGGATGCGTAAGTATAAGAGTCAGTAGCACAGATAGTAAGTTTTGTCGCGATAGTCACAGGGCCGCGACACAGTCAAATTAATAATAAATGGAGACAGTTAAAGCAGTTAACCAGTGGCGCTTGTTGAAGCGATGCCTATTTATGGAATATCTAACTGTTGGATCGATAGGATTTCCAACAGATTTAGGTGATTAATGCATGATTTGGTTGCAATGAATGAAGATGATTTGGTCATGGTGGAGGTATGATTGGATCGGTGCCATAAAATGGGTCAAATGTGATCGACATTCACCATTGTGCAAAATTGAGAGTTGAGTTGTTGAGTTTTAGAGTTGTGTTGTTGAGTTATAGAGTCGTGTTGAGTTGCGTCGACTGAGATGTGGCCATTGTGTGCATTAGGGATACTTGTAGAGAGTTGCAGAGTTGTGGGGCATGCAGAGGGAGCAAGTCACGGTCGAGATTTATATTAAGAGGGATTCACCAGTAATTCTAGTCACTATTGAAGAGGAAGTTGCAAGTATGTTGGTGGGATCTTCCTCTATTTCAAAGAAGAAGAGGGGGGGCAGCGGCCTAGTTCCCTGACACCAAAGAAGCGACAAACAAGAATGTCTGTGCGGTCATAGGAGGAGGCACCTGTGCAAGCGGGTCCTTCGATTTCCTGGGTTGTGGAGTCGGCAGCCCGCACAGAGGTTTTTGTTGTGGATATCCTTGGGTATGTGCCTCCCATGCATCCTGGTATGAAGCCAAGATAAATGACAAAGAACCAGAAATACCCGGTGAAGATCTTGACGATACCGCAGGGTATGGCATGCACTACGGATATCGTGCCAGTGCTGATGGCAATGAAGTATGACGATCACGATTTTCTTACATCGACAACAGTCATAGAGGAACCGTACGAACCTATGGTAGCAATTGGAGGTGACTTGATATTACACATTCCACAAGATTGGGCGCGCGGCTTGGACAAAGCAGGACTATTGGGATTGATCAACATGGCACATTTTGGGCAGTTGAATTAGGAAAATTCTTGTGTAAAGCAGATTTTGGCCTGTTTCCATGGCAATATTTTGTGGCTGGAAAAACCAGTCGTAGTCACAATAACACTGATTTCAAAGATCACGGGGCTGCCTAAGGATGAGCCAGACCCCTCCTAGTATTTTAGAGGAAGGGATAATGATAAGAGGCTTGCGACGATGTTAAAGAAGAGATATGGGTTTCAGTAGGATGGACGAGAATACTGCGTTGATAAAATCAATGATCTAGTTGTCCACATTGGCACACAAATTTTGGCTTAAGATTGTGCGAATGAACAGGCCTGCCCAGTGTAATTCTGGAGTGATTGCATGCACAAAGCAGTGTGTGAAAGGATTCCAAATGAATTGGCCGCTCTTTTTAATGAACCAGTTGATGAAGGATGCAGTGGAAGTCCAAGGGGGGTTGTGCTCGTTCACATACATTTGTCTATTGATTTTAATTGCAATCGTGGCTTGGATGGAGCTAGATGATTATTAAGGCATGGAGGTGGATGCAACAAAATTTTGCAAGGGAGCACGCTACCAGAACCTCTGGTGAGTGAAGGAAGCCGACAGACTGACGGACTGTGCTATTCATTTTTGGATCTATTGGGAAGCACTACAGGCTGCAGCTATGAAAATTATGCGATTGTCTGAGGAGGTTGTAATGAATTTCCAATGGGTTGCTCAGTTCACGATTGGCCCACACACCATTCATGTGCAGGTGCAGCGAGACCCAGACAAGAAATGGTTGTCAACGCCTTACAAGTTGTATGATGCAAAGTTGGAGACAATTGTTGATGATTGGCCAGCAACATAGAGAGAACCAGTCAGCTTATAAGAAGTATCGACAAGACAACCAGCGGATGCACAAGTTGATCTGGTACCTAATCCTGACCAGCAGAGTCACCATGATTCTGATGCAGAGTCAACGTGGAAACCCAGTGACTCAGAAGCAGAGCACACATTTGAAGAATCAAGGATGAAAAAACGCCAGGAGTAGGGCATGACAAGTAGCATAGCACCAGGGATGGAGGCACAGTTGAATATTAAGGCGATTACAACTGCAATGGATGCAGTAATCGAAGAAATTAAGAAATCGGTGTAAGATGGGCTTACTGAGGTAAGAACACGACTTGATTCTTTATGTGATGTAGTTTTGAAGAAAGCACTAGAGGTAGCAACTGTGTAGGACTTTGGATCAATCAGCACTGGGATGCGGGTTCGGAATGTACAAATTCCCCCGACTGCGATTGAGACCAACAAGGAAGATCTAAATTCCTCCCTGCAACAGCTACAGGACTTTTCCATCGACATCAACATGTTTTCCACATAGACATTGGTGCATATGCAAAGAGTCACCAATCAGAAGTTGGCAGACAGAGAAAAAAGTATCAGCGGTCAGTTCTTGCGATCATAGGAGAAGGAAGCAAAAGCACGGAGAGAGGTTGAATCATTGAAGAAGGCACAAGAGAAGTTGAGGGCCAAGAGCACCAAGGAAATTGAGGAGTTGAAAAAGTAGCAAGATCGATTGGTGGTCGAAAAGGTGCAACACTGGGACCGCAGGGTGTAGTTAGAAAAGGTAATTTCTAAAGTCTGTTAATGAGTACCAGAAGCTGCGACGGATGAGGATGCAGAAGCCAAAGTGCAGCGGCTTGGGATGGTAATTGTGCAATTGGAGCATGACAACAATATTTTGAATGCTCGGGTACATCAAAATCCATACACACCACCAAAACAAGTCATAGAGAGAAAAATCACCATGGAGGATGTGGTGACATAGCTAGAGGAGATGGAGTAGGAAGCGAAGAAGGTCACTGAAGCGACTACGCAATTTTGTGGCAGGGTAGTCCAGGATGAGTAATTAGAACAAATGACCAAGCAGTTGTAGGAGGCAGAGGGGAATCTAGTGACATTGAAGACATCACTGAGAGCGCTGCCACCAATCATTCATATCACCAATTCTGTGAAGCTGAAGGAGTTGCAGCAGCACATTGTAAAGGCACAAGAGCATCAACAGAAGCGCAATACGCAGTTAGATGAGTTCCAATATATTAGCACGCAACTTTCTGTTAAGGTTATTTTTGCGCTAGAGGAAGTTCAGCAAGGCAAACAAGAGGTTGTTGATAAGATGGTGGAGCACCCATTGGCGCATGAATTGACAGGAAGTCATGAGATTGTTGAGAAGGTCAAAGAACGGGTGAAGGAGATTACTCAGCAGTATGAAGACTTCAAGCTAAATATCAATGAGTACACCATGTCCAACTAACGTGGCTTGAGGGTGAGCCACAAGATTGTGTTGGGGGCCTGTTGGTAGGTTATTTTGGGAGAAGTTAGTTGCACAACATCACAGATGTTGTGAAAGGTCAAAGATATCGTGCAAGTGCAAAATGACATGCAAGCCAGAGTTAGATTATTTTATGTATTTTTTGGCCATATTTTGTAGTTTTGGACTGCATCTTGTGGATAGTGGTCATTATTTTGAAGAATATGTTAAGAATTAGTTAGGAAGTTAGTTAAGTGGGCCACCTATGTAAAGGTGCAAGCCTATAAGTAGTTGATGAATTGCAAATGTTATGGGCTTTTAGGAACTTTGTTTTTCCTGATCTTCTGAGACAGAGTTCGGTTTTGAACTTATTGATCTATGTATGCAACCTAAGGAATTGTTTTGGAACTTATGTTTTGCTGCGGAAGTTAATATGATATGACGAAAGTTGAGGAGAATCATTGTGTTCTTTTATGTTTTCATGTTTTACTATCTTCTGCGACTCAATTGTGAATGCAATGTGTATCTGCGAGTCCTAGGGTATTTTTTAAGGATTCTAATATTATACTTAAGTATAGTATGCTAGGCGATTTTTTTGGATTGAAAAAAAACATGTTTATAGATAAGTAGGCAAATATTAAATATGAAACATAAAATTAACATTGAAATGTGTAAATTTTGGCGAATATTATGATAAAAAAAACATATTCTGTGTAAATATAGGTGATATTAGACACTAAAAATGACCAAATAGCAAATTTATTTTTTGAAAAAAACCTCAAAAATAGTCAATTGGCGAAATTTAGCCCCTAAAAATTACCCTGTATGCAACATGGATCTGTAAATGATGCAATGTTTCCCTATTTTAAATGATGTTATTTTGTTATATTTGTTTGCGCATCAATGTTATACTGCAGTTCCGGCATGATAATGAGATCTGTTGAATGATGATGTGGTTCTGTTAACACATAAGTTGAATGGTTAGATCTATTGGATAATGTTGCGCTGAGTTAAGAAAAAGACACATGGTCCTCCTTCATACTGCAGAAACTTGGTTTCAATAGCTCTCCCTCGAACATCTTGGGTGAGACTTCATCTGCTCTGCGGGTGTTGCTGGATGGGGTAAAACCTGTCTGGGCAGGTGCTCAGGGAGATCGCAGTGGTTTGGGTGTTGACAAAGAGTGAATCCCTATTGACTGTGTTTCTGTCAATAGTTGGATGTAAAATTGACCCTTGGGTGCAATCCCCCCTATTGATCAACAAACATATTGTGAGATATTTGATAAATAATGGGATTCAACACTTGGATTTCAATAAGATAAGGATTATTTGTACATGACGGTATGCTTAAATTGAGTTATCTCTAAGTATTGTTGGCTAATGGTAATTAAGTATGAAATTGTTGTATGCAGTATTGAAGTATGGCATTCCTTCATTATTGTAGTTATTTGTTCGTTTTATTACTCTATTAGATCATATATCAGTTATTTACCCCCCCCTCTCTCGATGCATACATACATACATAAATACACACACACACGCGCGCGTGCACACACTCACATATATGTGTGTGTGTGTGTGTGTGTGTGTGTATATATACAGGTTATTGCTAGTTAGCTACGGAATATTGGGTTGGCTAGGAGAAGTTTCAATTTTGAAGGTCAGATTCATACCTGAATATGAAGGCCATGGTTGTCTAAATTTCCTCTGATTGATAAAACACACATGCTTAATATTTTGTTCTTCTCCTTGATAAACTACCCTTAACCCAGTCAATTGAGGGCACTTACTCGTTTCATGCTTCTCTACGCAAACTTTGATGATCCAATTTACATTCTTTTTAGGCATGTTTCTTGATACATATGGGACAAAAGAAGGCCATGGTCCAATATATTTAATCTTTTTTGTTATTTAAATGGAGAGTGTCTAAATGTATATACATATATACATACATACATGCATACATACATACATACATACATACATACATACATACATACATATAGATATAGATAGATAGATAGATAGATAGAGATATATACATACATACATACATATATCTACATATACATATATACATTTTTTCCAAGGAATTTTTTTTTTTATTCATATTGAATAACATTGACTGTCCATGAAGGACTTACATCATTGCTCCTCGAGCTGCCAATACTTACAAAACTTCCTCTTTTTGTATGAGGCTTACATCAATATAGTCCTTAATACTTTCCTTTTCTACGTTTGTTATTTTCAGTGTCTTTCATTGAATAATATCATGATTCAATTCTTACATCTTTACATATACATTAACAAAAAATTATCCAATTATGTTATAGAGAGTTTTTCCTAGTGTTGCATTCCTACTCAACTAATGTTCTTGGAGTCAGGAGTAACGCACTCTTTGAAAGAGCATCAACTTCTTCGTTTAGTTCTATGTATACATGTAGAAAGGAGATAAAATCAAACCTTCCTATTTATCTTTTAATTCCTGTCA
The DNA here is from genome assembly GCA_001517045.1 of Pseudotsuga menziesii. Lineage (NCBI taxonomy): Eukaryota > Viridiplantae > Streptophyta > Pinopsida > Pinales > Pinaceae > Pseudotsuga > Pseudotsuga menziesii. The sequence goes on from LPNX011019813.1 coordinate 1,112,361, forward strand.
ATAAATATTGTAGATGTGGAGATTTTATCTGTACTCTATTGTTATCCCATTCTATGACCATTTTTTAGTCCCCAAAGATTTGAATATTCTGGATATTCTATGAGAGAGGTCCCTTGAGAACTGCCCAAAGCGCTGTTAATTTTGCCTTATTATTTGAGCAGTGACCGGGACCATATTGGATTGAAATTTGTTTCTCTTCTTATATGTATAGAACAGCTTCAGATCCCCCCAATGGTGGACCTCCTTGGCTTTCTCCATCAAAGAAATCCCATGGTATTCTTTTATCTATACTTGGATTTTTTATTAATATCGTCCTTTTTTGTTTACCCTCCATTTTATGCTCCCTTGACCACTACACAATCATCACACTTTTTATTTTGAATGGAATTTTCCGATCCAAAAATATGGCTATGTTTCTTTCCCACCAAATTCCATAGATATACAGTGAGGGAAAGACATCACAGTTTCGTACCATGGGGTTTGACCACTAGTTCCTACAATAATTTATTAGAGATGTGCCTGCTAGTATATTTGTTCCACTAAGATCCCTTGTAGCCGCAGTCCAAACTGCTCCTGCATAGGTGCAAGAAACAAATAAGTGGCCAGAATATTCAGAGTTCATTTGATAGAAAATGCACCAACTTGGGCCTTCCCATCCACGTTTTATCATATTTTCCTAGGTTAGAAATTAGTTATTCAAGGCTAGCCATAGAATGATCTTTGCCTTTAATGGGCCTACTGTTTTCGAAACAGTGTGCTACCACCATTCCTTCTCTCCGATGAAGGTTTCTAATGCTTGTACTTCGTATCCCATTTTGGTTGCATATTCTCATGTTGAACTATTTTTCATCTATACCAGCTTGTCTAGAACATTTTCTTTTAGAGTGATACAATTGGATTTTAGCAGACTTACCAATTTTGACCGTTCGTCTATGGATTCATTTGACAGAACTAAGTCGTGGGTGGTTTTCCACTCCTCTTCATCTGGGCAAGTATTCTTGGCATTTGATAGTGTTTTAATATTATTCCTTTGTAATAGAGTAATTGTCTTGGAAGACAGGGTGTGTTCTCCACCGCCCCCAACCCAAGGATCCTCCCTTATTCCTACCTTTTTCCCGTCACCAATGAACCAAGCTGTCCAATTTCCTATTAAATGGAAGGTAAGTACCATTGCTTTCCACCCCACTAAACCTCCCTTCTGAGTTTTTTCTCGGCTTCTGTACCAATCAATAATTGATGATTTTGGACAATAATTTGAAGTCATTATTTTTCTCCAAAGAGAGTTGGGGTTTTATGTCAATCTCCAAAGAGATTTTGCTGTGAGAGCATGGAAAAATAGGTAAGGGTTCTTTACTCCCCATCCTCCTAGCTCCTTGATATTAGCCATTGTTGACCATTTGGCCTAACATGAGATTCGTGATTTTATCTTCTTGTAAAGCCATGTATAGTCCTTGAATGAATATGCAATGGGATTAAGGAAAAAACCCAGGTATTTGAATCCCTCATCCAAAGGACTTATGTGGAACTCTATCTCTGTCATTATTCTTTGCTGAAACTCTTCAAGAGATCTATTTAACACGAGACTTGACTTGTCCATGTTTATTAACATCCCTATAGCCTCTTTATATAATGATAAAAATTGTGCTAGAGATTGCATATTTTTCATTGTTCCTGCTCCCAATAATATGACATCATCCACAAAGAGAATGTGTGTCAATTCTACAGACGTAGAAACCTTGACCCTCTTAAATAATCCCATAAGTTTAGCTTGGTGAACTAATTTGCTTAAATCTTTCTCTACAAGTAAAAATAGGAAAGGAGATAGTGTACATCCATATATTATACCTCTCGTAGGTCTAAAAAGGGAAGAAGGAGAGCCATTTATTAAAACTGCAAAGGAGGACGAGGTCACACAACTCATAATCCAATTCACCAGTTCCAATGAGAATCCCAGCTGAATGAGTAGAAGATGAAGGAAGGTCCAATTTACCATGTCATAAGCTTTCGATAGATCAAGTTTTAGAGTGAAGGCCTTTTGTTTTGTCTTGTTTATCATGTGAATTGCTTCCTGGGATAGGGAAACTGTGTCATGAATCTGTCGATTGAACAAAAAACCAATTTTTTCTTCATAGACGACCTTACTAACAATCAGCTTCAACCTCTGTGCAATAAGTTTTGCAATAAATTTGTAAATCACATTGCAGCAAGACATCGGTCTGAAATCCCCAAATTATGTTGTTTTTTGTTTCTTTGGGATTAAAGCTAAGAAGGTTGAATTCATTTCTCCCAGTACCCTACCCGAACGTTGGGATTCTCTGACTACTTTTAGAAGATATTCTTTTATCAAATCATAAGAGCCTAGGAAGAATTCAACTGTAAATCCGTCAGGGGCTGGTTTGTTTCCTTTTTGAAAGGAATGTAATATATTATTGAGTTATTCTTCTGAAACTTCTTGGTTTAGAGAGACATTCATTTCACTTGAGATGGATCTTGGAAATAGTATTAATACCTATAGAATTTCCTAGATCGGACAACCCTCTATTTCATTGAAAAGAGACTTTAAATAGGAGACACCAGCTTCACATTTCTCTTTGAAGGATCTAACAGTGATTCCTTGTTCATTCTTGATCTCTGTAATGGTATTCATACTTTTCCTATGTGAAGCATATCTATGGAAGAATTTTGTATTGTTGTCTCTCTGAGTTATCCAGATTTCCCTGATCTTTAGTCTCCATAGTTGTTATTCTTTGGACACTAGGGTTGTTCAACATATTTCCATATTTTTTAACTTATTTAGTTCCTCTTAAGAAAAATCCCAACATAATTTTCCTTATACATTCTTTTAATGCCTTCTTCTACCTCTTTAAGTTCCTTCTGCTTCTTATCCCGATATTTCCTTTCCCAATCTTTGGAGAACTATTTTACCTGATTCAAGCTGTCCATCATTTGTTTAATGAAAATTTCAGAAGATTCGGTTCTTATTGGAGACCAATTGACCTCTACTAGTTTTTTATTATCTTCTTCCTTCAGCTAGGTTGGATTAAACTTGAAAGGAGAGGCAGGTTTTTGTTCCTATAAGTCTATTGATAATAGGATGATGATCAGAGATCTCTCCTTCTTTGACCCATGATGCAATCATTCTTGGGAGTTGTGAAAAGGTTTTCTGAAATAAAAAATATATATCCAATCTTTTTGAGATTGCATTGTCCCCACTTCTCCTATTCCTCCAGGTTGGTTCCAGTTTTATTGATTGAACATCAACTAGAACTTTTGAATCAAAGAGAGATTTGAAGAAGTTACTTAGGGAGTCTGGCCAAGCTAGTTTCCCCCATACTTCTCTTTCTAAAATGGTTAAGTTGAGGTATCCTCCAATTCCCATATTTTTGTCTTCCCATATCCCCATATATATATATATAATTGGATAGGGAATTCGTTTGTTTCTATCCTCCAGAGTTGTTTTAATCACATTGTTATGCTTGTTGGAGTCGTTCTCTTTCGTTGCAGGGCTCCAGGCTGTGATTAATCCCCTTGAGTGTCCTTCTATGCTGATTTGGGCAAAGAACCAATCTTTTAAGAATGCCTATAGAATTTCCTAGGATTTTTTTTTATCTTCTGTCATTATTTTTTGTAAGACAGTGACCAAAGGATTTAATTTGAAAATCATCCTCTTGAGATAATTTATTTTGGGGGCGCCCCCTAACCCCCTTACATTAAAATTTAGACACATCATTATTTAACCCTAGGTAGGGATTTACCCGCTCTAAGGGCCCCTTTGATGGTTTATTGTTTTCCAACTTTTATATCAATCATTGCTTGATTTTGTGCTTTAGATAACAGGAAATTTCTTTCTAGTAACACTTTGGGTGGGGTATCTATTTTTAATCCTCCAGGTATCACCTCTTCATTCCTTCCCATTAAGGAAACCCTATCCCTAATGTTGTAAGCTTTTGTGATTTCCTTGTTCAAGGTGGGTTTCGTTGTCCTTGAGATAGGAGAGGTGTATGAAGCTTCTATTTTGGACAAGTATTTCTTGGGAGAAGAATCCGAAGAATGTCAGGTACCTGCAAAAATGGAATTTCCTTTTTTCGGTTAAACAATCATCACAAAATTAATAACAGGGGGGACTTCAAAGGGGACAATGCACTTACCAGTCGAAGCACTGTTCACCAACTTGCATGGTTCTACATTTTGACCGCACTCCTTTGTTGTGTTCATTCCTTCTGTTATTGTCACGTCCCCTTCCCTTGCCTCCTTTTGTGTTTCTCCCAATGGATATTTCACCCAGTTTTTCCTTCGAGGCTAGACATTTGGAACATGGATTGGGGAAATCGTGAATAATGTCTCCCACCTGTCTGCAAGCAAAACACCCAAAGGGGATTTTCCAGTAATCCAGTTTATGATTCCAGATGTTGCCATGCATTTATAGTTTGATTTCTTCATACATGCCATCATTCAAGTCCAATTCTACCAAGATTTTTGCACACTGCCTGTCAACCTTTGTGTCCTAGTTTTCTTCCAAGGAGATAAAATTTCCCAGTTTATCTTCGATTGCTTTCAAAACTAGTTCCTGCCAAAACATCATAGGAAAACAAGGCAGAATGACCCATACTTGTTGCAGATTTTGTGGTTCTATTTTTGCATCAAAATCCACCTGCCATTTTTTAGGGTCCCCATCTTAAAGGTCTACCTAGTAATTTTGTTTGCCCAATTTCGAATGAACCCTGAATATAATCCATCCTCGCAACATGATGTGAAAGGTAAGGAGTTGTTCCAGGAACGGTTCCAAATTGTGCTCCATCCAACTTCGTAGTGAGGATTTCGTGACGTGTTTCCCACTGAATATTCCAACTAGAGCTACTGCTGGATAATTTGGAACTTATTCGACGCTAATTTCCTTTTTGACCACCAAAACAACGGGTTCCTTCCTTGGCTTATCCCCTCTATTGTGTTTAGATTTTTCTTCTGCGGCATGATTTGGCGTACTAGATTCATCATTTTTCGACATGGGAATTAATGGTGGGCTATTAGTTTCCTATGTGCAACATGTTGATTCTTCCCCATTTGCTCTTGTTATGACATTACATCCCCTTAACTCCTCATCCGTAACACAGATTTTTTTCGCTGGGTATGGACTGTCACAGTACACCTCATCCATCTCCATCCTTTGACACTTGCGTACAAACAATACTTGATCAAGAGAAGGTTGTGGCTTTCCTGTCTTGAATGTTGGCATGGAAAACTAGAAAAATTCCCAGAGGAAAACAAAAATAAAAAAGATGCATCATTTGGGTTTGCTCCTTCTTCCTTCATCCTTCGAACCTTTACCGGGCCGCAGAGCTCCATGGATATCCATCCATATATACATATACATACAAATACAAATACATATACATACACATAAACATACATACATACACATACATATATACACATATATACACATACACATACACATACACATACACATACGCATACACATATACATACACACACACATAAAGTAACACCCACTTGAGTTTAAAATTGCTAGAAAATCCATTAGGGAAGCCTATGATGAGTCTCCAAAAGTTGACAAGAAAAACAGTTACAAGTGCCTTACCAAAAGAAAATAAAAAATATATTATATAAATAAAAATCAAGAGAAGCTTATATACCTTTCTAGATTCGATCCTAGAAATTTATAGAGGAAAATTCTAACTCATAAAGCTAAAGAAAATAATATGATTTCCTTAAGGGATTAGAATTTGTTCCTTAAGAATCTTAATGAATCCCCTAATGTCATGGACATATTTCAAACCCTTATAAAGTAAAAGGTTTTTACTTTGAAATACATACAACTTAGGGTTAAACCACAAGGTAAAGCCAAGGACATAGCAGGATATAAAGTATGAATACTAAAAATAGGAAGACATGTCCTCATATCTCACATTCACAATCTCTTCAATATGGAATTCAAGTAGGGTTTTCCTAAAACATGGAATTAAAGTCTCAGTGTCTCTTTTTTAGAAGCGAGCATAAAATCAACCCCTCTAATTATAGGTCATTGTGATTAGCCCTCTTTTATCCAAGTTCTATTGAACTAAACCAAAAAATAAAATTAGCATATGGGTAGAAAGTCATGAGAAAATATTTAAAGGCCAAGTTGGTTTTAGAATATATCATTCATTCTTGGACCACCTAGTCACACTTTGGTTGATCATAGAGGAATGATGCTATAAAACAATTACCTTATGTTGCTTCATTGAAGTTAGTAAATTGTTTAACATAGTTCCTAGAATCAACCTTTGGAATAGATTAGAGGGGTTAAAAGTTTAATTGGAGTTACGATATGTTGTAATAAGGTTGTACAATAATGTTAATGCTAAGTTTATGAACACTAATGGTTGGTCAAAAGAAATTATTTGTAATATGGGATTTAAGCAAGGTTACCCCCTATATTGAGCTACCCTTTTTGACATTTAGATTAACAAGTTAGAGACTTGTTTGGAATAAGTATGTTGTGTTGACACTACTCTAGTTAGAATAGTCATCATCCTTCTTCTTTACAATGACACTACTCTAGCTAGAATAGTCATCATAAAAAATATCACTTATGCTAAATTTGTGTATGACAATGAAAACTTAGAGGAAGTCACTTTGAAAAATATTATAGTTGACCTTGATCACAGGCTCAACTGGAACTATAACATCAAGTAAAAAGTTAATGGAGGGTGGAAAGGCTATTGTCTTCTTGAAAACAACTGTAAATCAATGGAATTATGGTTGTATGAGAAAACTAAACTCTTTGAGGCTCTTTCCATTCATATTATCTTACATGGATGTGAAATTTGAGGTTATAGCATCTCTAGAGAATCATGGAGAATGATCAAACAAAAACAAAAGTGTTTTTATAATCTATAACCTTAAAATTAAAAGCAATACACCTTACCGTATCCTCTTCATTGAAATTTGTATTCCTACCATCGAGAGTATCACTATGACGAGGTACATAATATACAAGCATAATATGAATAATATGAAATATGAGGTTTCCTAAGATTGCTTCAAACTCTAGTGAAAACCAAGCACAACTTGGAATTGAAATAAATATATTAAGTCTTGGGAAAACCATTAGAGAATAAAAGAAAAGGTCACTTTGCATAATATTGATACTATTAAAAGTATTGCAATATCTCAATTTAATAAGATATTGTGGTGTGATAAATATTAGAGAATAAGAGAAAACTAATATACTATAAAGAGGTCACTAACCCTAGTATAGAAGATAAAAAAAATATTTTTGTTATAACTAGGGGAAATAAGAAAATCGATATTGCTAAAATAAGAACAAATTCTCACGAGCACCATAGTGGAACAAAGCATTGGAAAATTCCTAAAATGATGTGGGATGAAATAATTTGTCATCTTTGTGATACTAAGAAGGTAATAGTTCAAATGTTTCCATAATATATGATAATATATTATTATAATATTTTTTATTAAATGACATGACATTACACATAAAGTAAATAAATCTTATTATTTGTTTCAAGAAATAAATCTCTTTGGCAAGATGTAAAATTGCAATTGAGTATAGTATCTTAGTTTCATGTATGGAGTTAAATTTTAGTGGATTCTTTATATCGCATGGCTTTTGCTTATCCTTAGCAATGATGGAGAATAGGGGATATTATAGGAGGTTGAAATTGTTCTTTTAGTCATAGAGTAAGATCTAAAATTGCTTATGGTTGGCTAAGATCTTGTCTTCCTTGGGCATAAGGAAATAGGTTAACAACCCAAGATCTAAAGGCATCTAGTAGGAGTGAAATTCTACCCCCTTAAAGAGCACCAATAGGTCATTTTAGGTGGTGTGGTTTTCCTTGAGTATTGGTGATGAGTCAACCCACATTCATGGATAATAGCAGTGATGATTGTCCTTACCACCTATTGAAAACAAATTGATGATAGGTTTTGCTACCTTCATAAATTAAAAAAATAAAATAAAAATAAAAATATACAAGGTTTTAAAAAGCTCTTGTTGGTGTACATGATCTAGTTAACAACATGTAGAAATATAGATTATATATTTAAATTGACAATATTAATGATGTTATGAAATTCCTATTAGCTTCTCATTTCCTAGGCTCTTATTCCACTTATAAACAAAATATTATTTAGTGGCAATTTTTTTGGTCAATTTACAATTTTTTTTGTCTTTTTGAAAAAATACATTGATTTGATTTTTTTTTCTTTCAAAAAAATGCATTTATTAATTTGTCATTTAGTTTAAATTACCCTTTTGTTAAATAAAATAGGCTTGGAGTGATACAATTCATCAAAATTTACAAATTTTAATAATATTTTTTTAATTGAATATTTTCATGCATATCTATATGTATGATTATTTCAAATTGAAATAGTTGTATAGGATTATATATTTAGGTATATTATGTAGGAAAATATTATACCATCCACATAATTGAACCACATTTTTTTTAGAGATCCTACTCTTAATTTTTATTCTTTTTGGAGGTCATGAAATAAGTTGACTTAATAATAATTTTGATTCTAGGGTCCTTTTTGAGATTGCAATATTGATCACTTCCCTCTACATGGAAAGTTTATTGATCCTGAAGAGAGGCATGCATTTGAGTGTGCTCCATTTGTTGATTTATACAAGAGGATGAAACGTAGATCAAGTACAAATTGCTTTCAAATGGTATGCGAGTGTGTGGACCAAGGATTGTCCGTTTGTTATTTGTTTTCCTTTGAGGTTAGTTTCACTTGGACTCTCGACCTCTTATTCATTCTTTTTTGGGGGGATGGAAATGGGAATGTACCTTTGTGGAAGCTAATTTATCTTTGAGCCCTCATGGAAGTGTTGTGCTTGAGGCATCCAGAACTTGGAATAGATTTAGACTAGTGACATTGTATTTAATAAGCATACACTTGAACTTTATTTCCTTTGCTCGTAGTCTAAGTTTGTCTTTGGTTGTTTGGATTTTGATGATGAATTCATATTTGATGGAGGATAAGAGAAACAAGCAGTTACCTACTTCTACTTCCTTCTTCTTGACTATTTTCAATTTGATGGCACAACAAGATTTGATGGGGGGAAGGGAAAAAAAGAGCTTCATCCTTCTGCTTCTAAGGATGTTATGGAAACAAACATGTCAAGTAATTTTTCTTGGATTGGAACTTGCATATAAATGTAATATTTTCATACTCAATAGGTTTCTCTTAAGAACAATTTATCAACCTTAGGTGAACTAAATATGGAAAATTCTTTGCTAAACACCATATCTACATAGATTCACATGTATCCCAAATTCTATCATATAGGTTATGATGGAGCTAGTTGTCATTTGAGTGAAAACTAAATCATGTTGTATTTCATAGGGTAAACCTAAAAGTCCATCCCACATTAAAACATATGGCTAGGGAGTTTCATAAATGGGCCAAATTACATGTTCTTAAGATTCATAAATAGGCTTCTTGTACCCTCAATCAATGGGACTCTTTTAAAGACATTAAGTTTCTATCGAGGATATGAGAAGAGCACAAAATGGAACCTCTTTCGCCAAGGACCAAATGTCCATAAACCGATAGAGAAGAGCAATAATTGAAGGTTTTCAATGTGACCCACTAATGTCTCTAACATTGAAACTGTCTCTAAAGACTTTGATGGGTAGAAGATGCCACGATCCTTAATGACAATGCTAGTTTTTGGCCTCTTTTTTATTAAAGTAATAAGATTATCTATATGGGAAGCTACAAGCATCATCAAAACTACTAAGCACATTATCTAAGCATTAAAGTTGCTATAGCTTAAACAACATGCCTTCCATTAAATGAGAGCATCAAAATCTATGTGTCTACCATGTAGAACTCCTAGAACTCCTCTTGTCCTTGTTTTAAATATATTCCAATTAAAAGAAACAACAGATTTAAATTCCATTAAATGAGAACATCAAAATACTTGGATAGGAGACAAGATGTGTCTACCGTTTATAACACCTCTTTTCCTTGTTTTATGTCTAGTCCAATTGGAGGAAACCAAATATCTAAGCAAAGTTGGAAACATCTCTAAAATCCAACACAAAGTGACAAAGAAAACACACAAAGTTGGAGACACTATGCAAAGGATAAAACGAAGCCAACAATTTACCTAAGTAAAGCCTAGTTATTATTTCTTTAAAAGCATTATTAAAATCTGCTTATAACATGAAACATATCTCTCACACACAAGTACATATACATAAAATTTAGTTAAAACTTTTAAATGCACAATCATGACAAACAAAGGAGTTGGTAATCTCATTACCAATCTCATAATTGAGATGCTCAACTACAAGAATAAAATCTTTAAAATATAACATTTTAACCGAATTTGATTTTGGATTTTGATCCCAACGAAAACAAAAACAATTTGTATAGGTCAATATGTTTAAAATATTTTATTTAAAAATAATAAGATATACACATGCAATATACTCTTACATATACCCACATATGTGAGATTTAATAGTCTTTTTGTTTTCTTCCTTTTAAATCACTAGAGCGGTACTTAATTAAATCACAATTAAATATTTCCATCAACAACTTGGCGGTCACTATATTAACATGACTATATGCCCCCGACGCAAACACATTTGTTGTAAATAGGGTTAGGTTTGGTTGGCGCAAACACTCGTTAACAATGATGATATTCACTATGATTACATCAACCACGGGCCACTAGGAAAGGCCAAGATTTGAACTCGACACATTGTTATGTACCTAAATGCCTCCCTTGCCCACTAGGGCAATTTATTTGAAATTGTTCTCTCATAACTAGTTACCAGTTGCTAGGTTGAATTCTATCTTTAATAGCATTATAACTTCAAATTCATATGCACATACAAATAGTAGTGTCGTGTCTCCATCCATCATTGCGTCTACAAAAGGGGGTAATTACGAATTTCCTCATATGAAATTGCACCCCATAGAAGACAATATTTGAATTACAACTAATTTCATCCTCCCATAGGCAACACAAACTAATTAATGCATGCACAAGTGCATGAGTATAAAACACAAAAGAATTAACAACTACATTTCACATGCACGACATGCATAAACCATCATATTCATAACAAAAAGTAATTGTAGTTATTGCACATTCATAAACAAAGATAATATGTATCTTTTAACAGAAGAAGATCCAATAAAATGGTTGTGTAGGATATTTTTTCCACCCAACCCTAGGTATCAATGGCAGATACCACACCCAAGTTGGGCTATGAGGCCACCAAGGGAAAGGAAACACCTACATGCTTCTCTCTCTTAGCCCCTACCCATTTTCTCTCATGCTTAGCCATTTTTCTCACCTCTAAGCAATTACAGGAATCCCACTCAGCCTTCCCAACCATGGAACTCTTTTCCATAACCCCACACAACACAAGGACGCCCTACTCTTTCTTTGATCAATAGTCCCTAAGAATACCCAACCCTTACACTGTTCTTCAATGTGTGCAGAAAGAGTCAACCTACTATATTATTTCAAAGAAATTCCTGTAAAATCAATTCATGACTTCTCAAGCATTCTGGATTAGAAAATAAACACGAGGTAAATGTTTCCTATCTTGTCTATCCTCTATACTCACCTACAACCATCCTCTTCACTATAATGTTTGCAATTTCCTCTTGACGGTCATGATTTCTGGTTATTTTCTCAATTTGGTCAATTGGAAATGGAGAAAACAAGATGAAGGTTTTGTACTGTATGAATTTTGCATGGGATATAAGTGATAGCCTCCAATGGAGATGAGAAAATTGGTGAAAATACAATTGGCATTATTTCCGACCATAGAAGAAACGACTCTTACAATACTAACAAAAGTATATTCATCCCATGCTTCCATAACTTCATGAGAAGGCGTTCCCACCGACGTCCCACATGCATTCAATGATTGGATTTGATAAGTCAAAGAAAACAAATGGTTCATTTAGGGGACATGGTTGAACATAGATGAGTTATAAGGATGAAACTTGGCAAAAAAGGATTGACACTCCCATAGGACCCATTTACTCTTCCCCTCTAATGGAATCATAGCCTCTCTAGCGCTCCTTACACAAACATCTTGGACCATTTTATTATTTTCAATCATAATATTTACATAGCTTTTGTCATCAAGACAAGCCAAGCACATGGCCCATATATGGATATTCATTTCATGCATGCCCAAGCATTCACTAGTCGATCCTTGGCTTTGACCTCCACACCAGGAATCTTTTACTAGCATATTACATCATTTTACATATTATGAGTTAATACATTCTTAGAGTTAAAATTGGGATATTACAAGCAACATAAATAAGATGCATAAGTTTGAGTTCGTACATTAACATATTTGCAAATACAGAACATTCCTTAGATAGGAAAACATGAACTCTTATATGTAATTGAATTCAATTCCACCAAATCGGATGTTGAGGAGTGATTCACTACCCAACTATAGAAATCAACCATGGATTCCATCCCCAAGGTTGTTATAGCGGTTTTCACCACTCTAGGTGAATCACACTTTGTATGGCCTTCCCCTGTCCCGCTGCAGACTCCTAGACCCTATGGACCACTTTTTGTCCTTTGATGTTTCCTTGATCATCCCTAAAAACACATGAAAAATGCTATACGCAACTTTTAAACCTATAAGCGCGTATATACGCGGGGTTGACCACTAAAACGTACATCGGGATGTGTGCATAATCCAAATCCTTTTGGAGTTTTCCTTGACATGGATCCGACTCATTTGACTCCTGGCCTTCCCTATGCCTTGAGATCGCTCGGATTCGACCTTTCATCACCCTTTTGAAAATCTATATAAGGAACCCCTTGGTACATTGAAGGCAGAAGAGATAATTGAGAGCAAAGAAACTATAGTCCATTGTTGCCAGAACTTATGCTTGAGTCTGCATCCCTTTGTCCCTTGGAGCACTTTTGTGTTCTTCCCAAGCTTGCCTTTTGCTTGTGAGCTTGCTATCGAGAGATGGAGGATTGAAGTGGTGGAGGCCAAAGTGGGGGATTCAGTTTCTCCGGTTCGTAGACGTGCCGTCAAAGGTTGTATCTTGTAATCTTTGATTTATATTAATAGAAATATCTTTTCTTGTCCAATAATGTGTGTTTGAATGAATATTTTATCCATGGGATCATGTCAAATGCTTTTACATTGTTGATTATATATGCTAGAATAGATCTAACACCATGATATATAGAATGCTTGTATTGTTTACTTGTTGTTGAGGGGGTAACAGATCAATTCAAGCTGAAGATTGGAAATCTCAACGGGGATCTACTTCAACCGTCTGGAATAAGGTACGAGGTTTGATCCTTTAGTGTTAGACATTTAATTTCTATCGCATATTGGAAAGGATTGATTTCTGGAGTCAAGCTGTCTGTTGTGGTACTCCAACCCATAGGAATTTCTCTCCGTAACAGAATTGGCGACTCCACTGGGGAGTTCCTAGTAGTTGTCCTTTGGGGGTTGTTTTCTCGGCATTCAATGAATTTGAATTGCTCTTTCTCTCTTGTTTCTGTGTCGGGTCTGGGGGCATGTATGCCTGGTAGAGTCTGATTGGTGTGAAGTTTTTCTCAGCCTGTCTATTTGCCTTGATTTTATGCACCTTTCTTCCTGTACGCGAGTTTTTGATTTACAGTCGCGTATACACGTGGTTTCTTCTGCGATTTCTGCGTATACACGCGGGTTTACTGCAAACAGTCACGTATGCCCTTGATTTTTCCTTTTTGGGGAAGATAGTTGGTTGCTGGGTGAATTCTAATATTTGCTGAGTCTCCTTTGGCACTGCCTGAGTCTGTTTTGACCTCTGTTTTTGACCAGAAACGTTTTTTTTTAGGCTAAATTTTTTTTAAGAAGGTTCTTGTCATGGCATTTTCGATTTTTTGTTTGAGATTAGTGCATTAGAGTTTTTTTACCTTAGTGCTTTGCTTGAGTGCTGTTTGGGTGTGCTTGCAGAGTCTAGGGGTCGTAGAATCATTCTTTTTCTTTTTACATCTCTTTTATTTTCAAAAAATCCAAAAACATTTGCTTATCATCATGCATTGCATTTTGCACTTTGCATTGTACTTGCATTAGATTTGCTTTGGAGTACTAGTTAGGACTTCATATAGGAAAATTTGCATTTATCATTTGAAGAAGAATTGTGCATTTCACGTAGTAGCATACCCTGTTTTCATGGACACAATGCATTTGCATTGATTGTTAGGTGTGCATTTTACTTCCTGTTGCGTCATAACACCATCAGTTGCATGATCATATCCCTTTTTTGAGTAATAAAGCCAACTAAAATCAATGCTAAATAAAATAAATTACACTCTTTTCTTTTCTAGGGTGCACCAACAAGCTTAAGTTTTAGGATCTTGGAATAGTTCATGGTAAGTCAATTCTCCAAGATCACTAAACAACAACATCTAGGTGTCTGTCCAGGTGAGTGTGTGAAATCCTTGGTATAACCAGTGTTTCTCAGGATCCTCCTCTCAAAAGGGATTTAAGCATGAGGCAGTGTGAGCGGTTATTGATTGGGATGACCCCTAGTCATAATTGAGTAGCACCAAAGATATTTCTCGGATTATATTCGTATCTGGGGGCTCTTTCGAGAGTTTTGGGCTTTGCTACCCTCCCCATACGGTCAATCCCGCATGCGACTGTCCTCCTGAGCATTGATTATATTGAGGTGACCTTAGTGGACTTACCTAGGATATCGAGGGGGTGCTTTGCAGGGGTTATTCTACAGGTGTCCCGGCCAGGTTGGGGTCGGACAGCACAATCGCTTTACGCGTTGAAGCTGAGGGCCACAATAATTGGTTATGTACCTCTGCTTATTGTGTATGGGAGTCTCAAGCCTCTCCTAGGCGAGACATACCTACTTCATTTGGGAGCTCACTTATCCAGCCCTTGTTTTCTTGCATTTGGCTTTAGATTTTATTAGTGATTGCTCTGTGCACGCTAGTTGGCCTAGGGTTTACGTAAATAGAGAGTCTTTGCTATTTTTTGAGTCATTGTGGATTCGAGTGCGAATCCTCACCGTTCTCGTTGTTTAGCAGGACTTCTGCCTTCTACTTCTCCTCCTCCTTTGGGAGAGAGACCTAGACAGTCTAGGTGGACTATTTCACACATTGATTCACACACCATGGGAGACCGTTTAGAGGATACTCCTGAACCACCTCCTCCCATTCGTGTAGATGATGGGGAATTTACTCCTACTTATGACCCTTCACCCAACTTAGCTGAGTTAGGTCCTGTTATTTCTGAGATAGGAACCTTGCACGATAGGCCTACTCACACCAGGTCTGATTCCCCATTGACGCGTTACCGGTATGGAATGCCGGAGGACACCAAGAATCATTTTGAACCTTCCAGCACTAGCTACGGTAGTTATGCTACGTCTAGTTTCCCTACACATGATTTGACATTTCATGTCGAATCCAATTTCGAGCCTAACACTATGCCTGGGGGCACTCTCATTCCTTACCATGCGGAGAGGTTTGGGAACACTAGTCACATTGCACCTTCCGTCCCAGTGGTGGAAGCTACATCATATCTCCCTCCTAGGTATAGAGTTAGCGATCCGAGATGAGTGACGATAGGCGGTAGTACATATATTATTACTCAGGTTCCTTCATCCTCGGTCCCTAGTTCTTCAAATGTACATCCTCCACCTTATTCACGTGGTCCTTCGAGCCGATATATGGCTACAAGTCAAGTCTGTACTGCGGTTACTAGACTGATTGTGTCTCAAGTTCACATAGCGCCCGCTGCTTCGGGAGGCTATGTTCATGCTTCTAGAGGTCATCTTGCTACTTCCAGGGCATATATCCCTACTTCTGGAGCGTATCTTCCTACCTACAGAGTGTCTCATGGGGCATCGCATGCGATGACCTATGGACCTTATTATGGGACGCAGTATGGACAGGTTTCTTCACCTTATGGAGGCAGGTATCAACAACCTGCTTACTCTCCTAATTACGGATTTGTAGCTCCTACTAGTCAAGGTCCACCATACTATGGTACTTCCACGCCACCCTATACGGGTCAGACAGGAGGAGGACACTATGGCCAAGGCCATGGTGGTAATCAACCCTATATGAACCAGGGAGTGGTCCATCGACCTCATCATCCTAGGCTCCCTTTCCTTGCGACGCTTAATCTTCCTAACTTATCGAGACTGACGAACGATCCTATGGCTCATGACCCGGCTTGGCCGGCTGTCCCTACCAAGCTTCCTTCGAACATACCTAAGTTCGAAGGCAAACCGAGAGAGGATCCGAGTGAACACGTTAATACGTTTCACCTTTGGTACTCTTTGAATTCATTACATCAAGACTCAGTCCGTTTGAGACTATTTCAACGCACCCTCATATGGCCTGCTGCGAAATGGTATATAGAGCTACCTAAGGGAGCTTTCGCTTTGTTCGACGCCCTTGCGATGACTTTTCTTAATCACTTCCAGCTACTAGTGTGCTATGACGTTGGTACTGAACTCTTGTCGACATTTCGGCAAGATAAAGCCACACATATTTCTGATCATATTCAAGAGTGGCGTAGACGGAAGAGATTAATTAAAGCTTTTATACCGCCGGAATTCCTCCTTGAGTGGTTCCTCAAGTCATTATTTCCATATATAGCGAAGGATGTTTCCACATCCGGAGTGCAGAATGAGGAACAAACGATTTTTAGGGTGCAGGAACTGGACTTGATCTATGCTCAGTCCGGTTTGTTGTATGAGATTATTCCCAATGCTCCTCGTTCCAGTTTTGATCCCAAAGTCAAACCTGGACCACATGTCGATGTCATTGTGGGTTGTGCAAGTGCGAAACCTGCAGATTCAGTTGCAAAACAAGCAAGGGAATTGTCGCTCAATGAATCTGCTTCGGGACAAGCTACGGCTTCGTCTCAACCCGCCCAAACGACGAATGTACTTTCTATGCAATCGTCGGACCAGAAGGGTAACCAGCAGCCCGGACGGAATAGAAAAAAGGGTAAAAATAATAATCGAAAGGGTGGGAATAAGAATGAGAATGCTAACAATAGTGACAAGAACGGTAGAAATGTTGGGGGGGACAAGCAAGCGAAACGTAAGGTTAAGTTCCCTTGCAAGCTATGTAAGGACGATCACCTCACTTACTTGTGCCCTCAGATTCAAGAAGCTTCGAGATTCTTAGCACAAGGCCCAGCTGTGCTAACTAACCCTTTACCGCATAATCAAAATATGAACTCGAAGTCCCATGACCAGTCTAGTGATGATGATCCACCAGAGGGTAGTGGTCGTGGGTGCATTAACATGGTTCGTGCTGCGAAAGTTGTGACTCGTGCGAAAGATTATAGTTTGTCACAACCCAGCCTAGGCAAAGAGCCTAATCCACCAGGATCCCCTTTGTGCATTGAGAAACCTACAGATAAACCTGAGGCTGCACCTCGCATTCCTAAGGGAGTCCTTAAGCATTCAGGGCATAATCCAAATGCCCGAGCCGCCCAGAATTATTCAGTTGTCGAGGATTTGGGCCATACTCCTTGTGCGATGTTTGCATTGGAAGTGCTTCAGAGTTGTCCTTCGCAAAGGAAGGCGTTGCTTTCTGCCCTTGGTGTGAACGATGATGATTCTTCCTCTGTGATCAAATTTGAAATTGCGTGACTTCAGCCTCGCTTACCCTACTATGTGTCTCTTTTGGTGCACGTAGAATGTCTTGGTATGACCGTCAAACGTACTGTGATTGACGAGGGCGCTGCTGCTTCTGTGATGCCTTTGGCCTGTTGGAAGGGTCTCGGTTCTCCTGAGCTGTCTAAATCAATGACTATGTTAACTGCATTCGATGGGAGATCTTTTAGCCCGCATGGCATCCTTCCTTCCCTTAAGTCCGTTTGGGGGGGAAGACCGTTGCGATAGAGGTTGAGGTGGTTGATGCACCCTTGACTATAATCTCTTGCTGGGTAGGAACTGGATGTACAGTATGCAATCCGTTGCTTCTTCCTTGTTCCACGTTGTATGCTTTCCACACAATGGGAAGATCGTAACAATTGATCAAATGACATTCAAGAATCTGCTTGTTACCACATTCTCGGGAGCTTCGATCCCGATCGTTGAGCACTCTCAGCCGGCAACTGGGAGTGTGGGTGTAGGCATGTATCCATCCCTCATGGGAAGCTTTAGTTGTCCTGCACCGATCCTCATGATAGGATCTAGTTCCAATGAGGCTTCGACTTCTATGATATCGATGTCTTTTCGCATGAATCATATGGAAGACCCTTGGATTCTTCCTACACCGAGTACTTCGAGTGACCCTGTCGAGACTAGTGTGTCGTTTCTTGCAGCCATGATAGCTTATCAAGCTAATCTCAAGAATGTTGCAGAGCCTAGTCCTTCCTCTTCACGGATGGAGGAGGAGGACTCGTATCTGCTGCTAGCATGGGCAGTATAGTCTTCTCATGCCCATGACTACCTTGATACGGTTTTCCCTTCGGATGAAGCGATTATTGAGGCTATGTCAGGAGTTGAGCCACCATGGGAGGAACTTCATCATAGATTGTACTTTCTCCCAGAGCTTGACCGTTTGGAGAGTGAGGATTTTAGGGCGGTTCTTAGTCAGAGAGTTGGTAGTCCTGTGGTTCCATTAAGCTCTCCTGGTCCGATGGCTGATGGAAACATGGCAAACATATCTTCAACGATTCCTATCAACATCTCTCGCAATCCTGGCACGATAGAGAATGTCTATATTGGGGTGGAATGTTCCCATGCTGAGATTCTGGAATATACCGAGCTATTTAAGGAATTCTGTGATATTTTTGCTTGGTCTTACGACAAGATGCCAGGTATTGACCCTCGTATTGTCGAGCACGAGATTAATACTTACCCCAATGCTAAGCCTGTTCGACAACGTTTACGTGCGGTGAATCCTAGGAAAGCACCCTCCATTAAGGTAGAGATAGAGAAACTGTTGAAAGCCGGTTTCATCTATCCCGTTCCCTTGACGGAGTGGGTTTCAAACCCCGTTCCAGTGGATAAGAAGCAGGGAGCGATCCGCATATGCACTGATTTCCGCGATTTGAATCGTGCCTGTCCTAAGGATAACTTCCCCACACCATTTATAGATCAGATTTTGGATGAGTGTGCGGGTAGCGAGGTGTTCTCCTTTATGGACAGCTTTTTCGGGTAGAATCAGATACAGATTAAACCTGAGGACCAACATAAGACTGCATTTATTGGTCCTTGGGGAATGTTCGCATATCAGAAAATGCCTTTCGGTCTTAAAAACGCCAAAGCTACATTTCAGCGGGCAATGACCTTGATTTTCCATGATCTCAAGTCAATTATCGAGGTATTTTTGGATGATCTCGCTGCTCATTCTCGTATGAGAATGCATCATCCCTATCACTTGAGATTGGTATTCGAAATATGCCGGCACTATTCAGTTAGATTAAATCCTCATAAGTGCATCTTTTGCGTGAAGTCAGGTCGTTTGTTAGGATTCATCATTTCGAAAGAGGGTATAAGAGTCGACCCTTTGAAGGTTGAGGCAATACTTCAGTTGTCTCCCCCGAAGAATATTCGTCATCTTCAGTGTTTGCAAGGCATGGCAAACTTCTTACGAAGATTTGTTGTCAACTTTGCCAATTTGACTAGAGGCTTCATGCATCTCTTGAAGAAGGATACTCCCTTTTATTGGGATGAGTGAGCCCATGATTCTTTCGATGCACTCAAGCGAGCCCTAGCATCGGCCTTGGTGATTAGTCCTCTGGACTATAGCCGTGATTTCTTATTATATGTGGCCGCGTCGTTAGAGACGATTGGTATGGTATCGGTTCAAGAGGATGAGGAGCTCCAAGAGCATGTCATATATTATCTGAGCCGAAACCTTATTGACGCAGAGATTCGTTATTCTCATGTCGAGAAGCTTGCTTTAGCTACCATACATGCGGTTCAACTTTTGAGACATTATATTCTCCTTCGCCAGACCTTGGTTGTGGCCCATGTCAATCCATTTCAATTCGTCCTCACTTGAAGGATGATTGGGGGAAAGTATACTAAAATGGATTGTCATTCTGCAAGAATTTGATCTCAAGTTTGTTTCAGCAAAATCGAAGAAATCTTTAATCTTTGCAGAGCTTATATCGGATTTTTTGAGCAAGGGCGAGGAGTTGGTTTGTGAAGATACGTTTGTCGATGAACACATCTTCTTAATCTCTACGTTAGACCCATGGTATGGGGATATCATAATATATTTACAAACACTGAAGACCCCTACTCACCTCTTGCGAGATGAACGACGTCGATTACGTCACGTCTCTAAGAACTACCTCATAGTGGACAATACTTTGTACCGTCGTGGGATAGATTCCATTTTACGACGTTGTTTAACTCATGACGAGGTTGAGGTTGTGCTGAATGATTGCCATGGAGGGGCATGTGGTGGTCATTTATCTAGGCTTTCTACAGCTCAAAATATTTTGAGAGCGGGTTATTTCTGGTCGTCGATCTTTAAAGATTGCGTTAATGCGGTCAAGAGGTGCCACCCTTGCCAGGTGTTCGCACGTAATATGCACTCGAGACCTGCCCCGTTACATCCCATTATCACTGCCGGTCCCTTCACTAAGTGGGGGCTCGATTTTATGGATTACAACCCAGCTTCGGCTGGGGGGCACCATCACATTATAGTGGTTGTTGATTATTTCACGAAATGGGTTGAGTCTATGCCTACAGTAAAATCCGATGGTGAGACAGCCGCTCACTTTGTATTCAACCAAATTATTGCTCGGTTCAGGATTCCGAAAGAGCTTGTCACTGACCATGGCTCGCAATTTCAGAACCGTATGATGGAAGAGTTGGCATCGAAGTTAGGGTATAAGCAAGAGCACTTCTCTTCTTACTACCCCCAAGCGAATGGACAGGTAGAGGCAGTGAATAAATCACTCAAATCCATTCTCCAACGAACCATCACACAAAGCAAGAACAATTGGCATATTATGTTATATCCTGCTTTGTGGGCATATCGAACCGTGGTTAAGACTGCCACTGGTTTTTCTCCATATCTGCTTGTACATGGAGTGGAGTCGATATTGCCAGCTGAATGCGAAATTCCTTCGTTGAAGCTAGCTGTGGAACTCTTACCAGACACTTCACCTTTGGAGGAGCGTTTGGTTCACCTTGAGCAACTCGATGAGCAACGTCGAGATGCCTTGGTGGCTCTAGAGGTTAATAAGCATCGCGTTAAGGTCCAGTACGATAATTATGTCCATCCAAGAGTGTTTAGTGAAGGAGACTTGGTCCTTTTGTGGGATCAACCGAAAGAACCCTTGGGGGCAGGGAAATTCAATCCTATGTGGCGTGGCCCTTACATGGTCAAGCGTGTGTTAGAGAAGGGTGCGTATGAGTTGGTGGATTACGAAGGAATAGCTTTGGTGGACCCTAGAAATGGGCTCTATCTCAAAAAATACTATGCATAATCTTTAGCCAAGGCTGCTTGTTGTACAACTTTGCATAGTTAGGTCTTTTTCTTATCGTGATCGGGTTTGTGATTAGTTTCCGTTTCTTTTGGGATATGTCAATGGAATCTTCCACCTACATAGGATTCGCAGATGGTGCAAGCCGTCACACTCAACACTCAGCCTCTGCTGCTTTAGTGATTTATACTCCTATGGGTCAGGTACTGTCTTCAGGAGGTGTATGTCTACGACCATCTTCCAACAATGTTGTTGAATATAGCACCGTTATTGAGCTTCTACGGGATGCCATTCTACATGGCGTTCTATCTCTTGAGGTACGTCTTGATTCGGAGATAATAGTGTCACAGCTCAATGGTTTGTACCATGATAGAGATCCGACGTTATTGAAAAGGTTCTTTCGTGTGAGATTGTTAGAATGACAATTTGACAATATAACATATATACACATTCCAAGAAATAATAATCAAGTTGCTGACTCATATGCTAACTACGTGTTAGATTGGCATTTGTTTCATTCATAATAAATTAATCACAAACACAATTTTTACAAATGTAAATAAATAAATCGATCATCATAAAACCTTTTATACATAAAAAAATGTGATAATACATAGTGTCATGATACAAAATCGGGGATTTTAAGCCACCATCATATAATACACGGTCGTACAAAATGTATACACTCCCAAGTGTCTAATCCTGTGGAGGAGGAGGAGGGTTGTGATCATGGAACGTCACTACGGCTCTAGCTAGCCGTCGAAATAAACGCACCCATGCGCATGGTACACCCACCACCTGCCGCTGCATGGCCTCAGGCAAGTCCTCGACTTGCGCCAAGGGAACTCTATGAGTCAGTCTCACAAAGTTGGTATGAATGCTCTGGATTGTTCGCTCCGCATCCACACCCGTGATGTCATCTCCTCTTCCCCTCCGTCTATGACGAGGGAAGCCCTCTGGCCGCCATGGTCCCACATCTTCACACAAATGGTAGATGTCACTATGTGTTGTCGCGCAAAACCATGTCTTTTTGCTTCCATAAAATCAAGAAAATACAAAAAAAAAATTCAATAACTCAAAAAATTTACAAAAGAGTGAGGGTCGAGATTCGTTACCTATATCGCCATATGTTGATCCTGGTGGCAATGGCATGTTTGGGTCCCCTCTAAAATCTATCCCTGCATAGGGGTAGTCATCAATGGCAACTATCTGTCGTTGCCACCATGGAAAGAAGTCAGCTGGATATGGGTTGGCCACCCCCACCCCCCAGTCTGCGCATCGCATATGCCCAACGCCGTTGGGCTGGATCTCTAACTTTGTGGAGAGGAACATCCACTCTAGGGCTCAATCCTGGAACACGCTCAAAGAAAAACGTGCTCAAGATACTGCTAAACCCGAAGTTTCGCACCCTGCCTGCCTTACACTCACTGAACTGGTGTTTCATGTTGCTCAGTAGGGTAGTACTCCAGTCATAGATTGTGGGTTTCATGCACTCCACTGCATAGAACATCAGAGGCCACGAGGCCTGGTGGAGTGATGCTAAGCCGGCTATCCTGCCCAGTGTCAATAATATGGCCTTTAGGTCCAACACCTGTATAGCATTGGTAGGGACCTGACTCCCCACCTTCTCAATGTCTGGATAACAGTACACTGCAATGTACTTGTCGATAGTCAACCCACCACGGGAACGAAGGTTCACCACTTCCCCTCATCTAGAAAGCCTTGTGACAAAGTATATGTCCTCCACCTCTATAGTGAGGGACATCCCATCAATATGAAAGGACTCCGAGTTTGGATCCCAATAGTCTACTAGCATCTGTAGCAGTCTTGGTTTGGCCCTCAAACCACTAAGACACCAAAACTTGTAGAGTCCGCATGCACGAAGAACTTGTTGAGCCATTAAGTCAGCCCTTACTACTTCCTCTACTTCACCATGCCCACGCTCTCTCCACTCTAGCACCATCCTGCAAAATAAATTGGAAATTTTCCCATTAGTTTAGTTGAAAATCATATGCGCGGCCTCATACACGACTGTTTTGAAAACAACCGCGTATGTACGCGGGTTTGAGGCCCTTTTTCGAGTATATCCGGCCCTATATGCGAAAAAAGACTCGATTTCCGCGTGGGCCGCAGCGCTCATTTTGGGATGGCCTAAACAATTCATTTGACCATGCAAATCTATAAAAATTATGTCAAAATGCAAGAGGAGAGTATGAGTAAATACTTGGAAGAAACGGTTGTGAATTCCGTCGGTTGGATCTCTTGGAATTTGCAGTTGAAAATCAGAGCTCAAATGGGTAAAAGTGTCAAATGATTTATATTTTTTACTATTTATAGAAAAATTTTCAAATATTTGAAAATTTTTACCCCCTTTCCTATAGTTTCGACATTTTCTAACCATTTTGGACATTTTTTGACATAATTGGTGTTGTAAAAGACCTTTTTCAATGTCGTTTCAGCCGTTGGATTGACCCGTTTGTGCCGATCTTAGGTATCATGTCTAAACTGGCATATAGGTTAGGTTTCACCACCGTTTGAATTTTGCATGACCTTGTGACCATATCAACATGACCTTAGGTACGAACCCACTCTATTATGTCACGGAACCTTCTTGTTGCTTTAGAAGTGGCATGATATGAGTGGTAGAGCTTCGCCTTACATGGGTACTGTAGTTAGCACCTTATTTGCATTTGGTGCCCATGCCAATGGTTTCTCCTTTAGGGTGTGCGAGTCCGTTGTATAGTACTGCCATGACATTTCGCAAGAGCCTCATACTCCTCTTGATCTTATGCTGGCCTATTTCCCTCAGGACTCCCTCATGTCAAGTTGTGAATGCATTATCATGAGCTTTGCCTGTCTTATTGAGCTTTATGCCGGCTCCCCTGACATTGCGTTTCAGCCATATAGCCCGAGCTTGTCTCATGTCTAGCCATGCAGATCCATTTTTTATATCCTTCGCGGCTTGATTCCCTTTCTACCAGGAGGGGATTTTCCCCCGAGTGTCGATATCCTACACATGTATCCTTGCATTGAGCATAGGTATGTTCCATTGCTTGGAACTAGTTTGTTTGCCCTTGTGACACTCGTCTCCTCCTAGTTTGTAACTATAAAGCTAGTTTATTCTTTTTTCAAGATTTTCAAATAATTGAAAAAGTCCAAAAAAAAACCAAAAAACCAAAAAGTCGGACAATGAAAGATGTTATCTTTGGCAGCTGTCGAGTCGTGTCGCCTTCGAACAGAGCACTGTATGTCACATCCATTGGTTGGGTTATAGTTTGACTTGAGGAGTTGTACTCGTTTATCTGAGTTTATCTCCACCAACCGGTTAAGCTTCCAGCCCCTATGGAGCCTCTGTTGATGCCTCCTGTGTCACAGAGATGTCCCAGTTTGTATATCGAGTCTATGCTGCCTTCATTAGTCACCATACGCCGTTATGCTCTTGTTCAAAGAAAGTTGAAACCTTAGTCGGCCATTCCTCAGTTATCTTGACTTTGCATGTCGGCCATTCCCGGTACAGTTACTGGTTCGTGCACTTTATGATCGAGTCCTTCCACATTATACAGCTTTGCTGAGTACCTCATGTTGGATGATGGGGGATGCCTTAATTCCCTCCTTCCAGCGGATTTCATCCCATCGACTTCAGATCATTTATTCTGGGATTGGAATCTAGAGTCATTTTGAGTGCCTTGAGACTTGTAGTCATCAGTGGCAGGTTCTCTCGCCATCGACAGTTTCTTGGGAATACATCAATGTCCCCTGATCGATGGATCCTTTCAAGTGTTCGACCTCAACACATTTATTCACACTTGTTAGTTTGCACTCTAGTACCTTGATCCCCATTTTCATTATCGGTGGGTGATCTCGCGTCTGTTAACGGTATACATTAATGACCGGTAATCAGATGATAGACTACTATGTTCGACCTCGACACCTTTATTTGCATAGTAGGACATGTACTCGTAGCGGTTTGTGTAGAAGACTTTCCAGATTGGTGGCATCTCTTATATGCTACCTCATTGATCGTGCCAGTGTTCATGAGATTTTAGCTCTCGTGACTTGATTCCAGTATATGTCAGATATTTCCAGCCACTATGGAGATCTTGATCTATTATATATCTTCAGCCATTTTGGAGATCATGGTCCTTTGTATATCTTCATCATGGAGATTCTGATCTATGTATATTGTACGTGACGATGACCACATATGTGATATCATGTATCATGCCTATTCATGGCCATTGTACTCTTATGTATCCGGGACTGCTATATGTATTTGCAGTTGTATGCAGAGTTGTATTATTGTACTATGCTGATTGGGTGGCTGGTCTTCCATTTGGGATCCTTCATCACTCCACTTCTGGGATGGACTTATAATGTATTTTGGCCATCGTATGACCCCTCTGATCTCACACATTAGGGGGCATCTGTTATTGCGGATTTCACCACTCTAGGTGAATCACACTTTGTATGGCCTTCCCCTATCCCGCTGCAGACTCCTTAGACCCTATGGACCACTTTTTGTCCTTTGATGTTTCCTTGATCATCCCTAAAAACACATGAAAAATGCTATACGCGACTTTTAAACCTATAAGCGCGTATATACGCGGGTTTGACCACTAAAACCGCGTACATCGGGATGTGTGCATAATCCAAATCCTTTTGGAGTTTTCCTTGACATGGATCCGACTCATTTGACTCCTGGCCTTCCCTATGCCTTGAGATCGCTCGGATTCGACCTTTCATTACCCCTTTGAAAAGTTATATAAGGAACCCCTTGGTACATTGAAGGCAGAAGAGAGAATTGAGAGCAAAGAAACTATAGTCCATTGTTGCCGGAACTTATGCTTGAGTCTGCATCCCTTTGTCCCTTGGAGCACTTTTGTGTTCTAATTCCCAAGCTTGCCTTTTGCTTGTGAGCTTGCTATCGAGAGATGGAGGATTGAAGTGGTGGAGGCCCAAGTGGGGGATTCAGTTTCTCCGGTTCGCAGACGTGCAGTCAGAGGTTGTATCTTGTAATCTCTGATTTATATCAATAGAAATATCTTTTCCTGTCCAATAATGTGTGTTTGAATGAATATTTTATCCATGGGATCATGTCAAATGATTTTACATTGTTGATTATATATGCTAGAATAGATCTAACACCATGATATATAGAATGCTTGTATTGCTTACTTGTTGTTGAGGGGGTAACAAATCAATTCAAGCTGAAGATTGGAAAGCTCAACGGGGATCTACTTCAACCGTCTGGAATAAGGTACGAGGTCTGATCCTTTAGTGTTAGAAATTTAATTTCTATTGCATATTGGAAAGGATTGATTTCTGGAGTCAAGCTGTCTGTTGTGGTACCCCAAGCCATAGGAATTTCTCTCCGTAACAAAGGTAAACCATGATGCCACTAGGGTGAACAAAGCTCCTACGGGACTCTAATCTCACTTATTTAAGCCCATTCTTTTCATGACAACCCAATATGCTCACTCCTAAGCACTCCAGGCCCTCACCCAACAAGTAGTCCACCATGACATTCTCTTTTGCTTCACAACACAAAGAAGATCTTCCCTTTCTTTGCTCCAAAGTCTGTCAAGGATCGTATAAAACAAGCAAAAATAGTCCAAGACTATTGGTTTCCTACCTCAAATGACTTAAAGGAGAAATACTTGGCCCAAGCAGTGCATGACCAACACTAACAAGGTTGTAGGTTTGTGGTATTTTCTTAAGCTAGTGTCGACATTCTAGCCATGATTTTACCCTCACAATCATCCGAATTTTCATAGCAACTTCCCAACTCCCATAGGCTCTTGCCTCATGACTTCATGGGGTTCTCTTTCCATTTTTATTCAAAGACAACCATGCCTTCACCCAGGATTTCTTCATGCCATGATAAAATCAGTTGGGATAAGAATGCTCCATCGAAAACAAAATGGAAAAATGATCATCAAAGGGAGGAAGAGGCATTTTCTTTGTATGAGGGCTCCCCTCTTCCCAAGGGTTTGACATGTTGTACTTGAATACACACAAGTCAAATATATATTTGAGAACTTTGCAAGGGAGCATAGGGAATGTGTAAAACCTACAAGGAACAAGTGTCTAGTCAAATCACCCATGCACCCACTTTCCTCTTCCCCTCTTGTGGTATCATGGTCCCCTTGTTATTTCTCAATCAACTTTTTTTTGGTGGATTTATGTTACTATGTATATTTCTTTTATTCATAGAAACATGGTAACATAATGATCATATCTAAATCTTGGTACACCATGGAGGCTCATACACATTCACTAGTCCAGGCTTGGCCTTTGAGCTTTGCACTAAGAATAATTATAATGCATTTACACTATATACACATTATAGTCATTTAGTTTAATGCACATAGTTAGATTCTTATCTCATAATTTCATCATTCAAATAATACAAGGTTAGCGTATTATAAATCAAGGTTGAAATCAAGATATTACAACCATCCTTATGATCATTGCTCCAAATTAGTGCTAGAACCTATCTTGAAAAACTAAATCTCCACAAGCAAAAAATGTCGTTTAACCATTTGACCCAAATCTGTTTGACAATATCTTGTAAGCATATTTGTATATACACATGCAAATGTATATATTATATAAATATAAATACGAAAATAAGCCTCGGTTAAAATTCTCATTTAAATTTATTTAATTCCATTATCTCTCTCATTGCGTCGAGAGGTGCTTTCTACAGCTCAAGTGGGTGAGATGTGTCCCGTCTGTAAAGTTGACGTCGCACATGTTGGCTCAATAAAAAATAATAATAAAAAAAATAAAAAATACAAAACCTTATAACATGGCTTATAATTAAAAAAAATAAAAAATAAAAAATATTGCTTTCCAACTCAATGTGGGGGAGATCTTGTCACGTTAGTCACATTATGCTAACAGACATAAATAAAAAAATATTAAAAAAAATGAAAAAGATAAATTACATATAGACTTGAATAAAAAAAAAAAAATTAAGCTACCATAGATCCATTTTAAACCCGGATCTGTCAAGTACCTAGAGGATCCAAATGGTAAAAAAATGTACATCTCAAAAAACTGAATCCCTCTTAATGCTTGATAAATCCAGATTTAAAATAAATCTATGCTAGTTTAATTTAAATCATATTTTTAAGCGCCTCTTACAATTAATTCAATTCAAATTCAAATTCAAATCCACCCTGCCATTGTGTGAAATGGTAACCGCGCTCAAATTCATATGAAGCATATACTACGGAACTATGCCTTTTTGAAAAGTAGTGGTGAGCAACAACTAGAAGCATTCAAACAAAAAAATAAAGAAACGTAGGTTAATTATTGCATTTTTGTAGGTCCAAGCATAGGGAAGATTTTACACGCCGTGTATATGTATTATTGTCAATACAACTTTCATGATAAAGCCCTTAGCCAGGCCTAACCAAATCAAATCCTGTCACACACGTCATCTCCACGTGCTCATGGGGTCAGGTGGTCGAATAAACAAATATTCATAGCTGGCACTAAATGGTTGATTAAACCATATTTCCTAACATGTCGGTCCCCCATGTGCAAACGATGACTTGTAAATTTCTCGTCCACGTCACCTATTATTAAAAGGCCTTTGAAATATTCCCCTCGTTTAAAATAATATACCCGATTAAGGCAGGTAGCCACCAGGTCCAATTATTAAGTCCTTTTAAATTTTGAGTGGAATCCGAGCTTTTAGCAAGAGGCTGAGCCTGTAATGGACGCTGGTCGCTGCCGGTTCCCGGTGGTGTCGAGGTGTGGAAATGCAGGGAGGCGCCAAAGTTGACCCCCTTTGACGGTGTCCAACTGTTTCTAAAGCGGAATTTTAAATCCGGTGGGCGGTTCGTTGCCGAAGTTGCAGCCTCGGCACCGAGGCGGTGACAGCAGGGTTATAAATATGAAGTGTGCCCCTTGCAAGAAGAGATTTATTGTTCAGGAAAGAAGTTGAGGGCAGAGTTGAGCACGGAGGCTTTTTTCACATCTCTTGCATAGGCAAATACGTTTCAGTCCCCTCTGGAGGTAACGAGTGTTGTCGATGTGCCCTGGCCCGGCAGGTAGGTTTAAGTTTCTTGATTTTTCTCAGTTTTTTTGGATTTGTAGGGAAGCTTTGTTGTCTTTACGGGATTCGATCCGTGTTCTTAATATACAGGGGAGCGTTTGCCTGCTTTTTTAATACTTTGTTGTTTCACGGAAGATTTCAGTATCAAAAGGTCATGAATCGCGAGTCACAATTTGTACTTCTCTTTTGTATGAGGTTTAAATATTTACTTGTGAAACAATGTATAATTTCAAATTTTCAGAGAACGCTTTTTAAGACGAATTGTATATAGAAGAATTGTTCAAAAATTTAGAATAGGGAAAACGGCCGTAGTTAAATTTCTGATATCGGAGTATAGTTCCTGGATCGGGTCCAATCTCAATCTCAATTTTCTTGAACATTTTAAGGTAGACATCTTGTTTCAGAGCTTTTTGCGATGGCGGATATCTTACCCCTCTTTTTATGTCCTTTTAACAGGAATCTATAATTAGGGAATTATGTTGCACTTTGAGAGGCGTGTTGTGGAAATAATTTCTGTTAAATTTTTCGAACTCGAATTCACTCTTTGGACCTCGGCGATGATCAAATAGGTGTCAGGATAGATGCATTTTCTTTAAATACTGCTCTTCTACGGCCGTAGTTCGAGGTCTTAAAACTGTTGATTTTAAAATTCTTTAAAAACATAAAAAGGAAACTTTTATTGAATGTCTGTTTGGGGATTAGGAAGTTTTATGGTCTTTTCTGTATGTATTAGGAAACGAGAATTAATTCCTAGACTTTGGGGATAAGATAAGCCGTGAAGCTTTCCTGCAATTGCTGATACACAATTTTAATTGTAATTCTTTGAAAATAAAAAATAATTCAATGAAGCATCGATACACTATGCCGTGAAGCTCTGCACGGCCGGAATTGCTGCCACTAGATTTTCATTTATTTTTTCAAATAATTCCATAAATATTGAATTAATTAAAGGTGATAGCTTATATTTAAACGAGTTCATTTCTTTGATTCCCCCGGGTCTCAAGCAATTGGCTAACCTGAATTTAATTTAATTTGTTTTCACTTACGATGCAGTCTAATCTGTTTTTCCCCCTGTTTTGTGGAAAATTTTCATCAATCTTTTTTATTTCTGTTTCACTCTTAATTCTTTTCCTGCTATTTTCAGGTTTCTTGGTGGAAGGAGGTCTCGGCTTTGAGCAACATTTTGATTGTTCTTGTGCTCTGCCACAGAACAGGAATTTCAGGTTTCTTAGCGAATTGATGTGCTGCCATTGATAATATAATTAGTTTGAAGATCGCTATGACTCTTGGTTCAGGAGTAGGTTCCGGTTTGAACCCGGACGCTCCGCTCTATATTCCCGCAGCATTCCGGCAGGTAGAGGATTTCTCTCCAGAGTGGTGGAACCTGGTTCATTCCAATCCCTGGTTCCGCGACTACTGGCTCCGTGAACGCCACGTAGACAATACCGATGGCCTCAGCGACATGTTCCCCGAGCTTCCCGACGACATTGACGAGTTTGCTGAACTGGAACTCCAGCTAGAAGAAACCGTCCATCGAGGCCTTCATGAATCTGAAGAAAGCTATCAACAGGATGAAGCACTGCACGGGGGAAAAGATTTCACAGAAAAGGCTGAAGGTAGTTGAACAACGGGGATTTGACCTGTTTGGTATGGATTATTCTTTTACTCTTAATGTTGTGATGCCTCTTGGCTGATGGTTTTATATTTTCGGCAGGCAGTGGCGCTGGAGAATTGAACGTGCAATTGGCAGCAGAAAAGACATCAGGCCTGAAGAACAGTCATCTTCAAGAACCCCAAAATTAGAACTAGTATTTTACATCAGGCCTGAAGAAAAGACATCAGGCCTGAAGAACAGTTATCTTCAAGAACCCCAAAATTAGAACTAGTATTTTACATGAGGGTTTGGCTATATGTATTGGAAGAATGGAGATTTGATCATTTCATTTTTGCTACTCTACTCCAAGTAGAACAATAGGGGCGTTGTTCGTTGTTCCTCAGCGTCGTTTCTTTGTTGCAAGTCATTATACTTTTCTTGGTTACGTTTACAGAGAATTGGATGCATGTGGCCGAGGATGGGGTATAGATTAAGCATTCGATGTTAACTGTCAATTGTAAAGCTCAGTGAAATGTTGGTTCGTTAGAATATCGGGCAGGTTGATGATTATGGCTGTATTGATATATGAGAAAGGATAAAGGTTAGGTGTGCTAATTATAAAAATGTTAATATCTTAAATTACGTTTAAGACACCAATCAATATAAAATGATGTTAATGACGATGTGCAAATTGTTATTGTTATAGTTTTCTTGGTTTTCTGTTGTGCGCTTGAATTGCCAATTTTCTGTTTATTGAAAGCAATTTTCAGTTGCAAAACTCAATATTCAACTTCCACTTGAAAAACTCAATATTACTTATTATTGACAATTCGCATTGGTTGTTCGTTGTGTTCTTGAATTGCCATATATTCGTCCAATATTCTCGCAAGCAATTTCCACATTAAAAACTCCATATTACCAATTTATTTGCTTGAATTGCCAATCTATACTAGGTTGTGAGCTTTAATTGTCCTATTTATCTCAATAAAATTGGGATTAATTTCTACATTAAAAATTTAATATTACTAATTTATAATTTAATAATATTAATTTAAAAATTTAATGTACTAATTTACTACTCTAGAGTGTATGACAACTATTCATAATATGAGTAGTTGACATATACCATATATATATGTGTGTTTTTTAATGGTTATGACTATTTTTTTTTTTCAGATGGAAATATCCATGGGAAACCCAGCAATACTTCTCCACATTAGTGGATGGTAGAGGTGGTAAACCGTCGGCCATCCTCGCAGAAGGCCTAACCCCAATTGAGCTAACCCTTGGGGCTTTAATGGTTATGACTATATTACATATACTGTTCTTTTAAGTGTTTTTCTACTATCCTTTCTAGATAAATTATATTCCATTCCATGTTTTGTTCCCAAGACATGGAAGGAAGCTATATAATATGATTTACTAAAAGATATAGTTGATTGGTACTAAGCATAACCATTCATCCATCTTAGTGAAATGTGAACATGGGATCCACCCACTTGCTTGCCGTCTCAATTTTGATTTTGGTTGTTCCTTTGGTTCCATGTTGCCATTGTGCTATTTTGATATTTCCATGTATTGCTTTTAGCTCTCCACATGTTTCCATATTGTTTGCCTATATGGTTCTATGTTTGTTGGTGCTCCTAACCTTGATTTGATGATTGTTGTTTCTTTAGGTTCTTGGTAGTGATACCCAACAATCTTAGCTATTTGTTCTTTGGCCTTTGAATCTTCAACGTGTGGTTCCATTAAGTCATGTAGCTTTTTAGGTTATTCTTCCCTTGTGTGCTTTTCTTGGGGGTTTTATAGCTGCTTCTACCTCAAACACTTCATTTGATGTGTTAGTTGGTACCTAAACTATTTTATCTACAGGTACTTTTTCATGTGCTCCATTGGACTTTGCTTCTTCAGTAAGAGAAATATCTTGAAATGTATTTTTTTAAATATTAAAGCTTCATAAACTTATTTTGCACATTTGTATTAATTTTACTAATAGTCCATCTACTGAAATTACAAAACAATATCCACATCATTCATATTTATAGCATAAAACATTGAGCACAACACATATTTACCCATAGTGTTTTTTAGAACTTTAAAAAGTTGAACATTCTCACTCTCAACTTGTGTGTTTTGAATGTGTTGGGCAAGGACTTGCAAGTTTTTGGCTAAGTTAACATAGATGAAATTATGTTTGCTACTAGTGTATATTTATTCATAAACATGTAATATGAAGTTTGTGAGTGAAAGTAAACCCTTAGTGCATTATTTATTCTGTTTGATATTATGAAGAAGGATCAAGAAATTACTAAGGGTTTACTTTCATGCACATAATTCCTATACAATTTTTTTGGATGTCTTCAATAATAAAAAAATGTAATTATTTCTATAATTTTTTGTAACAAGCATAAATTCATTGTTGTTAGCTTTGCTAAATGATTGCAAGTTCTTGCAATTCATATTCAAAGCACACATGTTGAAGGTGAGAATTTTCATCTTTTTAAAGATTTGAATATTATTATCAATAAATTTGCTGCATTTAGACTTTTCATGCTATATAAATTTTTGGATATCCTTGATGGATTCAATTGGTGTAAGTTTATGAAACTTTAGTATAAGAAAAAAACATATTGCAAGATATTTTTCTTATTAAACCAGAAGGGCCCAAGGGAGAACATGAAGAAGTCTATGCCAACTATCTATTATAATTATATTATTTCCTTAACTACCTAGTGGGTTTATTTGTTGACAACCAATTACCAAGTGGGCCTATTCCATGACTATGACCACATTGTATACATTATCCCCTAGGTACCTCATTAGGTACTCCATAGTATTCTATCAATTCATTTGATCACCTCTTTATTAATGTCTTTTCATAGTTTTTCTAATTAATTCTTTTTTTTATTACCTTATATTTATTAATGTCTCCTCTTCATAGCTTTTCTAATTAATTCTTTCTTCATTACCTTATCTTTATTCATAACTCATCCTTATCTTTCTTGACACCTATCTCATCTTTCTTTCTTTTGATTCCACTTTTTAATTAATCTTATTATTAATTGTCTTTATCTAATTAATTTTGTTATCTCATATTTTATTTTATTATTAGTCGCTTATTTTTACATTCTTCGTGTGCTTCTTGACAGTGAACATATAGATCTACAACAATAGTTGTGACATTATATTGACTTTAGTCTATTAACCACATAATCATGATAAATAATAAGACTTTTCTTTCAAAATTAGTTCTCTATCTAACCCCTAGACTTTTCTTTCAAAATGACTCCATATTTCTATTCCAACAATGTAAAATAAACATGAATAGTTTGTTAATTGCTTAGAAATTGTATAACTACCATCCATATATCGAGTTAGTACATTTTTTTCTTAAATTCTAATAGATTCATTTCCTTATGATTGTTTTCATCCAAACCCTAACCAATCTTATTAATATTACATGTTCTCGTTATACTATTTTTTTTCCTCATTTTTATTTATTTTGTTTGAAACTTGGCTCTTTCTTATCTTTTAATGAGATTTGCTTAGAACCCTAAGGATGAATGAAGTGTCTATTTGAAACATTGGGATGTTTCAAAATTCCAATATAATTTAATCTAGAAAAACACAACAAAACTTTCATTCTATTAGTAAAATCACCTCTCCATTTTTATAATGTATGACAATACAACCACAACATAATTTTAATACAAATATAGTTGTCAGAGTTAAAAAAATTATTAATGAAAATTTCTTTAAAGGTAAAGTGTGAGAACATAATTTTAATAATAAAAAAATTGTTATTGTTAAAAAAATTATTAATGAAATTTTAGCTTAAAAGTAAAGTGTGAGAATTTCAAATAGCCCTTTCTTGGGCCAAGTGCAAAATTTGAATTAAATCTACCTAAAGCATGACCAAGCATTAACCACTTATGTGTTGAGGAGAAAAACTCCTAAATAGCTAGGGAAAACTATTTCGGATATAACAATCCAAATTCTCTAATATTAGTGAGTGATAGCCAAGCAATTAACTAATATATGAGGGAGAAGAAGCATTTGTATTTAGATGGTTGTCATAAAGCTTTCTTATGTTCACAATTCCCAATGCAATCTAACAATGAATTTAAAACTTGCACATAAGAGAAAAAACACCTTCCTAATATCTTATGGCTATGTAGACAAACAAATTTAAATCAATTCAAATTGATCATAAACCAACTCTAATCAATCTATCAAGGAAAATTGGAACCACAAACCAACATACATTACAACAATTAGACAATGAAAATCATATTAGCAGGGCTACGATGGGGGAGAAGAGAGATCTATATTTTATTCGGAATGACCAACAAGTATAATTATACTTGATCTTGTTGTTAGCACATTCATGAACCATTGTCTAGGTCCCTTTGAGCCTCAACCATTGGTGATACACCTTCCCAATCTTCGATCTCCACCTTGAACAATATGGAGAAATCAACTATGATTTCTGGAATTCACCACTCAAGAGAGGATAGAGCTCAAAAACAAGGGTTTGTGAGGGGAGAGAACATAAAAATCACAATACATGAGAAACTTCTTATAGTGTAAGGACAATAACTACATGAGTTCCCTATCTCTTCGATAGACCTTTCGTTTATACTCTTTTAACATGGTTGAGACAGTGAGAGGGTGGTTTTGAGGAGTTACAACTGAGAAATTACCATAGGAACTGATAAAATTTTGGAATTTGTGAATTTATATATTTTTGCACAGTTTTCAAGCCACATGCACCTTTCTTGAAGGAAAGGAGTGTGTACATGTCCCTTGCTAAAGGGAAAGGCATATGTACCCATCAAAACATTATTTTTTTCGAGTATTTTGAGTTGGAAGGAATTGTAATTGGATTATGATGTGGGCCCATCGGTCATGGAAGACACTGATGTGTCAAAACTTGTTATAATAGATGCCCCCTAATGTATGAGCTTGGAAGGGAAGATGATGGATGATTTGCAATATAATTCATTGAAGATGTCGACTGGGCTTACATGGAGTTCCCTGGACTTTTTATTGGAAAAGCACCTAAAACACAAACCAATGTATTAGCTGAATCTCTTCCCCAAGGTGGACATACCCATGCTCAAGTGTGGATAATTATGGCTTCCAATCTATTACACTGTGGATCCATGAAGTATATATAATGCTGAATCATGGTTTAAAAAGAATACATAGTGGATCCATGTCAAAACTAGATTACAACCATGAGAAAATACAAATTGGATCTATGTCTCAATGTTCATCAAGAGAACAATTGAAATTGATATAAGGGCAACATGGTTCTCCATAAAGTACCAATGTTATAAGGTGTGTGGTATGGTCTCGTGCAACTTATACAATAACATAATAATGTAGTGCTATGGCAACACAAGGTATTTAATCCAAACCCATTGATATGTACAAACCCTTATGATGTGAATAAATGATCTAAATCCAAACATGGGGGACATCATTTAACTATAGGTCATTAATGTACACCATTAACAAATGTTAGAGCCCATTGATGATGATTATGGTTGTCAAGGTACTAAGGACATTCTAGCAAGTGTGAATAGATGTGTTGTTGAACACTTGTAAAATATACCATTAGGAAACATTGATTTATTCCCACTTTCAATATCAAGAGAACGTGCCACTCAAGATTGCAAGCCTCAAGGTACTGTAAAGTTCCCTAAATCTCTCTCGTAGAGAAAAATGAGTTGACGTCGATGGGAATAAATCCATTTGAAGGGATGCATTGAGGTATTCCCCATCAATCAACACGAGTATATATTAAGAACTGCTGTTTTGAGAGGTATTGAACAAATTTTTTTCATGAACACAACACAGATTGTCTCTTGTATGCATTATATGAGAATAGTGCATGAAAAAGACCCTCTAAGCAACAATCGATAATGAAAGATGTCGAGCGTATGGGAAGCCACTCAATCAATGAATAATTATAAGATGTCATCTGTTGAGCATAAGGTAACCTACCAATGATGGAAATAGCCTCAGGGTTCCATCGACTCTAGGTTGATCTCTCAGAGCAATGTGTCGTAGTCGATGAGATACAACCCATTAATGATAAGTCAATGGAGATATTCTACACTAGCATGGGTAAAACTTTGGTTATGATGATGATATTGAGAGCAACTTGACTATAATGCACCAACTTGGAGATTTGGCACACTACCTTAGACAACTTAGCAGTCAACATGATAGGTGACTCAAAACTAGGATTTGCCCAAGGTTTGGGGTTACTGTGAGTTCAAATCTAGAAAAGGGATAATCTTCAACTTACGATCCTATGCACAATGCACTGGGACCTTTTATGGTTTCAAAATCAGTGAGGCTGAAGTTTACTCCCAAGGCTCTTGGGCACCTGAACATATGCAACCTAAACCCTTTGCTTCACACATCCTATCGACCAATGGAGATGGATTTTGGATTGGTGAAGTAGGCAAAGACTTTCATTGAAGAAGTATTAATTCCAGTCCAAATATGAAGCAAGAATGAGAGGGAAAAGTGAAGAATAAAAAATAAAAAAATTATCAACAAAGAAATAAATGGGGAAAAGTTAAAAAACAAAGTGAAATAGCCCATGGTTTTACGAAATAACCCATCGTTTCACTTACAATATTTAAATTATAAACTAGTT
The DNA here is from genome assembly GCA_001517045.1 of Pseudotsuga menziesii. NCBI lineage: Eukaryota > Viridiplantae > Streptophyta > Pinopsida > Pinales > Pinaceae > Pseudotsuga > Pseudotsuga menziesii. The sequence continues at coordinate 1,150,169 of LPNX011019813.1, forward strand.
TTATAAAAATGCTTTGAGGACAAAGCATCTTGAACCGGAAGGCAATGTAACAAACTTAAATAATAACAACAAACAATATATATATATTAAACATAAATATTAATTATTAATATTAATATATATTGATATTAATAATTAATAATTAATAAATGGTTATTAGTAAACTATTCTAAAATGACGCATCCTTTCATGGATGGTATACAAAGTGCCTTTACAATTAATATATATATGGCACTCACTTTGTAATCTTTTATCATCATTCATCTTTAATATTTCCAATATGGAATTATTTTCCATTGGTTGATTATTCAACTGAGTAATCATTGTGGGTTAAAATGCGAATCATGTGGGTTTAGAAGGCCAATTTTTGGTTAAAAACCAATTTTTACTAGAGAAACTCTGAATATGGATGGCTAAAAGCCATTGTGGACCTAAATTCAAGGAAACCTTGAACATGTTTTTAAACTTTTCTTTTTAACTTATGTTTTTAACATTTCCCTTTTTATTTCTTTTGTTGATAATTCTTTTTTTTTTGTTTCTTTTTTTTATTCTTCATTTTTCCCTCTCGTTCTTGCTTCATATTTGGAGTGGAATTAATACTTCTTCAATAATATTCAAATGCCCAAAGGCCAATTTTTGGTCAAAAACCAATTTTTACCAGAGAAACTTTGAATATGGATGGCTAAAAGCCACTGTGAGGTCAAACACCTAAATTCAAGGAAACCTTGAACATGTTTTTTAACTTACGTTTTTTTTTATTCTTTATTTTTCCCTCTCGTTCTTGCTCTGATACCACGTGAAGCAGACAAAGACTTCTAAACCCACATGATTCGCATTTTAACCCACAATGATTACTCAATTGAATAATAAACCAATGGAAAATAATTCCATATTGGAAATATTAAATAAATATTAAATATGAATGATGATAAAAGATTACAAAGTGAGTGCCATATATATATTAATTGTAAAGGCACTTTGTATACCATCCATGAAATGATGCATCATTTTAGAATAGTTTACTAATAACCATTTATTAATTATTAATTATTAATATCAATATATATTAATATTAATAATATATATATCTATATATCTATATATATATATATATATATAGTTTGTTTGTTTGTTTGTTGTTATTATTTAAGTTTGTTACAATTGGATAGTATTAGAAACATTAAATACCAGTTAATTAACTCTCGGGATTCACACCAACAAGTTTGAGGAAGTTTTGAGGTGGTTTTGAAGGAAAACTAGTGAAATTGGATTTTGGGACTGCTCAACTAGCTTAACTCCAGGATGACCCAAACAATGAAAGGGGGGTAGGAATTCTCAATATCAGGGATGGGGTGTGTTAATTGATTTTATAATGAACATAATCAAGTGAGAGAATCTAATTTGGAGTTTTTTTGATGTGTTACTGATTCAAACATTGAAACTAGCTCGGATTTCATAGCAATCTAGACTAGGTGTGCACAAGATGACATAAATCAAAATTTTATTAATTGCACCAAGAAAATAAATATCATAGGTATAATATGACATCAATGGAAACCTTCATAGGCTGAATTACATCAAGAAGTGGTCTCAAGAATAGAAGAGAAGAAAAGATAATTCTCCATGAGAAGAGACTAGGAAAATATGAAGATTCGAACTGGAAGGATTAGATGTCCTCATCCTCACAGTGGAAGCATGGGGCACATCTTGCAATTCTAGAGTAGCACAATTCTCTCAGATCAATTCACAAACTGTAAAAATATGTGAAAGTGATGCACTATCCTTCTTTTATAGACCAATTTGGCTTCAAGGTCAAACTTAATCTTCATGTGGTCCACTTTCCTTAAACGTTGCACCCTCATGAGTGGATAAAAACTTGCTTTGATTTCAAGCTTTTCTATTTTCTATTTTCTTTACTCCTTTATCCTTCTTTTCTGCTTTTGTCCTGCTTTTCTGCTTTTTGCCTGCTTTACCCTGCTTTTTGCTTTCTTACTTTGTGCCAGCGTTTCTTGTTTTATTCATTTTTCTTTTTCTTTTCTGCTTTGGATGCTTTCTCCTTTCTTTCATCTTTTTAAACCTCCTTGTAGTCAAACCTTATCTCCTAATGCACCCCACATGGCCCATTATCTTTATTATTTTATTTAAGATAAAATTTACTTATGGAAAATAATTTATCTAATAGTGCATCTTCAACTATAGGACATAATAACTGCTACTATTAATTAATTACCTTGTTTCAAAATCTAATCCCAAGCAATTAATGGAATTTCCTCTTAAAACCATAGGGACTAATTGGCTAATAGAATGATCCATATGCCACCAAAATGGGGACATGACATTGACAATAGGGAAGACTGACATGAATATTTAGAGAAATTGAGAAATGACCAACATAGTCTTAAAACAACCCTTGAACATTAGCATGACACAATGGTGACTTGAGCAACATTAGACACAAATGAGTGATTGGAATAATAATTAATTGGAGGATTACAAACTAAGATATCATCGTTGGTATTCTAAGGCAATAATATGACCCAACTTGTTAAGAGGACTAAAAAATGGTGCTTTGTTCAAGGGTGACATTACTGAGATTGTAGCCACTTAAAAAATCAAGAGCTAAAATATTTCCCTTATCTTTTATTATTATAAATATATGATTTTTTGGTGTCATTTCATATAAATAAAGATTGAAAAAGAATAAAAGAATGCCATAATACAATTAAGGAGTCGAATGTAGCATGGAGTGAAATTATGTTCTAAGCACATAGAACATACCTATGCAAAAAACACAAAACACGGATGTCTAGGATGTGGACACTCATTTAGCATGTCTCCTTCGAGGATAAGGGTTTTGAAATGTAGCCACAATAGAAGCACAAACGAGCGACAAGAGATCATGCATAAGAGGTAGGCAATGAAAGGAGAATTAACATATGCATGAAACTTAGGAGTGTAAGAAATAGTATGCAATGTAGCAATGCAAATTGAAACAAACAAATTCTAGGATCCATTTAAATGTATTAGATGAAATTTGGATGAAAAATGGGCCTCCTAAGGAAAATGAACACGAAGTTCGTAGTGTTTTCACCTAAAATAAGGAAATAAAATTAAATACACAGTGCCATCTTAAAAGTTAGTGGACCAAACTTTTCACGGCGTATAATATTATTATAATATATTAGTTACAATATAATATTATTATATATTAGTTTTAATATTAATTACTATTATATATTACTTATAATATTAGATACTATTATATGTTAATTATATATTAACATTAGTTAAAAGTTATTGGATCCAACTTTTAACAGTATGTACTAATATTATAATATATCAACTATAGTAAAATATTATTATATATTAGTTATAATATTAATTACTATTATACATTATATATGGGTCATGTATTACCTAAAATTTGGATGAGTTTATTAGTTATGATATTAGTTATTATTATATATTATTGTCATGTCCCTCCCTTGAAGGACATTAAGTGTTGACCATGTCAAGTGCCTAGAGGGGTTTAAAATTAATTAAATGAAGTCTTCATAGGGAATTTTGATTAATCAAATACTAGAGAGATAAGAGGGCACGTTAGGCAAGACAACTTGATTAGGATGAAAAATAAAAACTGTACAAAAAATTGGCAAAAGCAATGTGTCATAAAAAAGATGGCAACTATCAAAATCAAGGAAAAGCAAGGTAGTTGCAAAAGAAGGAAAGTACATGAAAATCAACCAGTCACAAACCATGAAACATCTGGTCAAGGAGGGAGCAGTTTCCATTTTGGTGAAAGGATGCAAGCAAGAAAACATCATCATTCATAAAGAAGGAAACTTTTTCTCAAGGTGGGCGTAATTTCCGCTTTGGGTTGAGTGATGCAAGAAAAGAAACAACATATTAAGGCTAGACTTGTTATTTTCCTCAAGGAGGGCACATTCATGGATTAGGGTTATGGTTTTAAAGTGGGTAACTTGCTCAACAGGTGGATGGATTCCTCAACAAGTCACTCAAGTATATAAAAGAATGATTCCAACTCCATTTCACAGTTTTTGATCATTAAGGTTTTGATGTTGAGTGAAGCTAAGCTTATTGTCTGAGTGATGTGCCTCAACCACCTTGGGGTGATGCGCCCCAAGCTTCCCATTCTCTTCCACCTTCTCTTCCATTCTTCAGTGTAGCCACAGAGAGCCAAGGATCAACCATTGAAGAAAAATTTCAAGCTCAAAATTCATCCATTCATCCTTGGAAGTTGAGCTCCAGTGAAGGAGACTTCACTTATGCTCTTAGATTCGTGTCGGGTGTTAATTTCAAGCCTCCATTCTTCAATATTAGGAACCATTGAGGGAGATCAGATCCTCCAATATATTTATGAGATTTTCCATCTACTTCTAATATTCTTATATATGATATACATTAAGCTTTCTGCTCAAGAAAGTCATAATGCCACATTTTCATGAGAAAGGTATTCCCATGCTTATTTAATGAGCTTCTTTGTAAGTTTTATGCACTGATAGTGATGTAATTACATGATAATCATATATGAGTTTTATTATACTTAAATTATGACTTATAAACCTCTGATAATCATTATTTTCAGGTCTGATAAAACATAGAGTCGAAATTCATCTTCATTTTCTCACCTATGCTCTTTAATTAGTTTTATTATTTTCAATGATATGAGAGTTATGTACATCCAATTTTCATTATGTAAGTTGTTGTAGGTTATATATTCACCCCATAACCACACCCCACAACCACACCCCACTCAAAAACTCAGAATTTGTTGAGTCCTTACAGTGTTTGAGTGGCCTCCTTTGCGCAAGCAATCTCTAGGACAAATTCCTAGTTTTTACCCAAACACCTTCAAACTCTTCCAAACTGTTCCAGAGTTGATATGAAACTGTTAAAATGATATTCTATTCCTAAAAAATCACTTATAAATCACCTAAGAATTCCACAAGCCTTGGTTTCTTGTAATTGATTGTTCACTGCCTGCTCATTCATAGCATCGAGAACACCATGTTGACCATCTAAGAGCCATTTTTCTTAGATGTCGGCATTACAAAATTTGGTTAAATCCACACAAATTTTCTTTTTGTGTTGATATGAGTCGATTACTTGGATTCATTGTTTCAAAGGATGAAATACGTATAGACCCTCAGAAGATTGAGGCTAGTTTATCCCTACCACCACCTACCAACATCACAAAACTTCAAGTTTGCAAGGAAAGGAAATTTTTTTGTGTCGTTTTGTATACAACTATGCCGAAAAACACATTCTTTCATGTTTTTTATAAAAAAGGATACACCCTTTGTTTGGGACGACCTTGCGCAACGTGCATTCGATACCCTCAAGCATGATATTACACACATACATGTGTTGTAACCACCCGACTATACTAAGGATTATTCCTTATATGTGGACGGATGTTTAACTACCATCGGTATGGTGCTAGTTTAAACTGATGATAACAACTAATAATATGTGATATACTACTTGAATAAGAGGCTTCTTGACACTGAAACACGTTACTCACATGTTGAGAAGTTGGCTCTGGCTATGGTCATCGCAGTCCAGAAGTTTGGTCATTACATTTTGCTCTACACAACCACTGTGTGCGCAGATTCTAACCCCATGTTTTACATATTGACTCATCAAGTACTTGGGGGAAAATATTCGCATTGGATTTTCATTCTCTAGGAGTTCAAATTAGAATTTTCCAAATCTAGTTCAAAGAAGTATTTAGTCTTCGCGGAACTCATGTGTGATCTTCCCCGTATTACTGAGGAGACACATCCCTTTGATTCATTACTCGATGAATACTTTTTCCTCATTAGTATGTTTGACCCTTGGTATGGAGATTTGATTGTATATCTCCAAATTCAATGCTTTCATCCAAATGCAACCCGATACAAACTTCGTTGTATTCACCATCATGCCAAGTATTACCTTATCGTCAATGATACATAGTATTGTCATGGCATTAATTCGATTTTGTGGCGTTGATGAACTTATGAGGAGTCTGAAATAGGGTTGAATGATTTCCACTCAGGAGATTGTGGCAGTCATCTTTCTGGGATGGTGATTTCCCTGAAATCCTATGTGTTGGGTCCTTCTAGCCCTCAATCTTCAAATATTGTATGGAAGCCATAAAAAAATTCTCACCCTATAATATTTTTCAATCAAAAAATCGTACCCACCCAACTCCACTTTATCCCATCATTGTTGTAGGTCCCTTTGTGGAATGAGGCATCGATTTCACACATTGTAAGCCTACCTCATACCGGTGGCATGGTTACATTATCGTGGTCATAGGTTATTTCACAAAATGGGTTGAGGCTATGCCTACATACATTGAAGATGGAAAAATTGTTGCCCCTTTTCTCTTTAACCACATTATCGCTAGGTTTAGAGTCCCACAAGCTATCATGACCGATCACGGTTCACATTTTCAAAACCAGATGATGTCAGAATTAACTGCCAAACTAGGTTTTTGTCATGACAACTCAACACCCTACTACCCACAGACCAATGGCCAGGTTGAATCCATCAATTAGATATTGAAAAACTTGCTTCAACGGATGGTAGGATGAGCTAAGTCTAGTTTGCATTTGCAATTATTTTCCACATTATGGGATTACATGACCACCGTCAGAACATCCATCGGTTTTACACCATTTCAACTGGTGTACAGGTTAGAATCTACTCTTCCTATCGAGTGTGAGATCCCTTCTCTACATATTGTTGTGGAACTGCTACCCAATACCATTGTGGAGGAGGAATGTTTCTTGTATTTGAAAAAAATCGATGAAACTTGTCGAGATGCAACCTTAACTAATGAGGTGCACAAGCGACGAATTAAAGCTCAATATCATTGATTCATTCAACCTTGCCTCTTTAATGAAGGTGATTTGGTCCTAACATACGATAAAACATGATAAGTTGGGAGGCAGAAAATTAGAATCCATGTAGCATGGCCCCTATGTTGTGAGTCACGTTTTAGAGAAAGGAGCCTATGAAATTATAGATTATGATGGGACACCCTTGGATGAGCCCCAAAATGGGATTTAACTTAAAAGATACTATGCCTAGGTGATCTTGCATAGATACCTTGTAAATATTGTTAATAAAGTGTGTTGCATGCAGTTTGGATTTTTATTCCTTAATGAATGCACGATTCATCTTAGGTAAGTCTGCTTATATAGTGTTATTCTTAAATGAAAAAATGACCACATATTCAAGATTCACGGATGGCGCTAGTCGACATACCTTGAACCTTGCATCAATTGCGTGGGTACTTTATTCACCTACCAGTGATTTGGTAAGCTCAAGAGGAACTTGTTTAGGTCTCGCTACGAATAAACTTGCAAAATATCCTGCAGTGATTGGAATATTAACTGAATCCTTTTCAAATGATGTGAGTCAGGTTAGGGTCTACCTAGATTTCGAACTAGTTGTTTCATAATTAAACTGGGTTTATACCATTCAAAATCCCTTACTCCTTCAATTATTTTGAAGAGTTCACCTTCTTGAGAGGTCTTTTGAGTTTGTTTCGTATCAACATATTCCAAGGCACTTAAATGTAGTTGTTGATTCATTGCCATTTATGTTATGGACGATTACTTAACTCATATTTTATGTCCATTTAAGATAAATCACGTGCGTAAATATATTTTAAATGCATAATAAGCAACCATTCATGTACAAAAACACCACAATAGACACACATTTCTGTAAAAAAAATGTTTTTAAAAACATTTACAACTGATACTGAGGAAAAAATATGAATCCATAAACTTTTAGTGCACCAAAATATGAAACTATGAGTTTTTAGTACATCAAAGCGATCAAAATATGAAGCTTAGAATATTTTAGTGTAATACTACAAGTCAAAATGTCTCCAAGCTAATCCTCATGCTCATGGAAAAAAATCATGACACGAGCTACTCTAGTGAGGAGTCTCCCAAACCGACTTGAAACCCCTGTAGTATGGTGTTGATAATGCTTGGGTAAATCATCAATGGATATATCAAGAACCCCAACTATCAGTATCTGTAGGTTCTACTCAATTTCCTATAGTTCCTCTTCTACCTCTATGTTTCGGATGGTGATCTCCCTCACCACCCCTCGCCATCTGATATACGATGCTCCATTCGGCCGTGATGGGCCAATATCTGCAATGTAGGATACGAGGTCTCAATATCACAAAAATAACAAAAAATTAAAATATACCTGAAAATGAAAAACAAAATGAAAATGGAATATTTTTTACCTTTGTTGTCCCACTGATCATCCTCAAGTAAGGGAAAATCAGCATCACCCTTGAAATCTGTCCCTGCATAAACATAGTTTTCCACCATCAGAAAGTGGCCCCACAGCCATCAGAAGAATACAAAACCATAGGTCATTGTATGCCCATTTCCTTCTCCATGGAAAGCCATGGATTCCACCCATCTCAACATCCGTGGGTCCTATGGCTCTAGCTTGTTCAATGGGGCCTGAGTACATAGTAAAGGGATCCTCTCTAGGAAGAAGGATAACACTATAGCATCATAATTGAACTGCTTGAGTTCTCCTCGGATACACTTGGTTAGTTGGTCCTTGAGACTTACTAAAATCCCCTTGATCTAGTTGAAAATGTTTGGATCCATACACTCCAATGCATACAACATATGAGATCGAGTAGTTTTGTGGATAACCCTGCTACCGGCCACCATCTCGATGGTAAATGTAATAGTCCTGAATGGAATATCCATTATGTGGTTGATTGGAATTTTTCCGCCTTGATATCTTGTCCCAATCACACAATGATCATCAATCAAGTCATTGATGGTAATCTCTCCTCCGTGTGGTTCGAACAATGACACTGGATTCCCTCTTCTAGAGAGTCCAATCAAGAAATATATATACTCCACCACGTCTATGGCAAGGATATGGGTACCCACTTGGAAATGCTACTTCTTCGGGTCCCACATCCTAATCAAATGGTCTAGTAGATGAACATGGGACTTCATGCCCAAAACCCTAAAGTATTTGGGAAGCCCGCATTGTCCAGAACCCTGAAGTATTTGAGAAGCCCGCATTCCCTCAATGCCATTATTGTGTTTGTGTCGTTTTCGACATGGGCATCATCCAATTTGTGTTCTCTTTCCTTACAAATAACTATGATGTGTTTTAAAACCTATGGGACATCCATAAAACATTCATTAGAAATATCTCATGGAGACAAAAGTTTAAAATTTTGCTTTAAATCATTGTTTGTTAAATTTGGGGGCCACTGATGCTTTTCTTTTGGGCGGATAGGCCGTCGACGCTCATCCCCTTTGGATATAGATCATGGCTGATGCTCTTTCCCCTTTCGAGGAGTGCGCCAGTGCACTTCCTAAAAGCTAGAAGAGCATCGCCTAGGGCGCGCTATTTCCCCCCATAAAACCAACTTGAAACCATGAAAAAACTTAATGAAATTTAAATTTTTTACTACCAAAATTAAGGGAAGAGGATGCAATCTTACTTGAACCTGACGGATCGACAAATGGTTGACTATATGTCCGATAATATTTGCTACAAGATCACCTCTCAAAGCATTATTTTCACTAAAAAACTCCAATGGTAAAAACAAATGGTAATTTATTTTTTATTATTGACTTTTTATGCTATTTTTGGTTTAAAAAATGAAAAATAATATTTAAATAGTTAAATATTGTTTATTTTTTACCATATTTTCTAAAGTTTTGAATGTGAAAATTTTCTAATGGTATTTTTGGATATTTTAGGGCTTGATTGGGTGTTCTTTGGCTACACCGAAGTTTCTTTTTTACTTTTTTCATGCTCCATGTCAAATTGAAAAGGCTTCGTAGCTCCTTCTATACCCTAGTTGTGTTCGTTAAAAACTTAGAGAATAGATATCAAGTATACTTTTATCGCTTTTTCGGACTCGTAAAACATAATATAAAAAAGGAACCCCCTTGGAGTCGTATTTAAGCTCTTTTCATACTCTTTAAATAGGAAAAGATCGCAAAGCAAACTTGATTATTTCGCGCTTGCAAAAGTATTTGAAAGGTCATCTATCTGGTGATAGTTTACCCCTTTTTTGGACTGTTTAGACTTATTTACGGAAAAGGTACACTCTAGTTCATCATGACTAGAAGAGTTTTCCTAGGTATCGGTTCATACTTTTTTGTACCTTGGGGACTAAATTTACGAAAAAAGTCCATTTGGAGTTTTCTTTAGTCATTTTAGACGCTCTAAACATGAAACGACAATCGAGTTTACCTTCTTCAGACTCCCAAAATCAAACAATGAAAGACCCTTTTCTGGGAATGAACCCCTTCTTTCTTAGGTTCATAAAAAATGTGAATTGGAATCATCCTATGATGAGCTACATCGAGCGTTTGTTACCCTTTTCTAGCTCGTTAAAAAGAAAAGAGGTACTCATCCATCATGATGGGGAAATTAGGGAAATGGGAAAATATTTTTCATTTGTATTAATGGCAGTTTATAGTCACCCTTGAACATGGAACCTGTCTTCATTTCATTCAAACAGTTGGGTAATCAACTTGTCATCAATTTGATCCACTTTCAAGAGTCATTTTACTTCTTTGAGGTAATTCAAAGAATGCATTGTCTTGTCTTTGCATTGTGTCTGGTCTCTTCCTCGTTGAGCCAATGTTTCCAAGTCACTTTCCATGCCATTCAATGTTCAATGGAATTATTTACCATGCTATAACTATGCAGTTACCTTACCTTCCTTTGAGTCAGGCATATCTGAGTTAGTCCGATGGTTGTTCCATAATCAAGATCATTTAAAAAGCACCTTTGTTCCAAGTTTCGTGTCGATGATGGGGGAAACATCATGGAACTCATTTGATGAGTTATTCCTGTCGACATTGGCACATCATCCAAGAATTAGTCTTAGAAACCAGTCAAATACCTTTAAGCCTACATTCCTCAATTCTAGGTTTCCTCACTTTCGACAATAGGATTTCACCATTGGCCTCCGATTGAAATATTATGCCGATTGTTCGACTGCAATTCATATATTTGCATTCAGAGGAATGTACCAGAGTACCTTGGGAATCATTGACATTAATGGTCATTTCCCTTGCACTTGTTAATGGTATACATCAATCACTGGTAACCAAGTGGTTTCTACCATGTTCGACATCAGGAAATCTATTCACGTGGATAGAATCATATTATTCGAGATTGGGATGAATACCCTGAGTGTTTAGGTATTCACTTGAATGTGTGTCTATCCTCAGGTTGCGATGGAGTATTTTTGAGTCATTGCATGGATCCACAATGTATGTCTAATGGCTATGCTCAAGTTTGAGTCAAGATGACATAGATCTATAGTGTATGTTTGGTATCTATGTCCCGATTTGAGTCTTGTGTATCATGGATCTACATTGTATTTATTGGTAGCTATGACTTGCTCATCGTACATGGATATGTAGTGTATTGGTTGGAAACCATGATTTGAGTCATACATCTTATAATCTAGTACTATTTCAAGTCTTCACTCGCCATTCTTTTACCTCTGATTCCGAGTCACATCTAGAAAACTATTTCACCTATCATATACTTCTAGCTTCAAACTTTGGGGGGCATTATGTTACAAAACATTATGTTAAAAACTCCCACCTTGCCTAATTCCTTGAAGTTCTTAGACCAAAACATCTTTTGGAGGAGTTTTTCCTTGCTAGACTCCCAATCCTAGCAACTATGATGCACCATCTCTCTTGACATAGAGCACCATCCACGGCCGACGACTTTTGAATTTTCATAGGAAGCACTAGTGACACTTTTTGCACTTGGACAAAAAGCACCGGTGTAATGTCCCTTCCTAGAAGGACATTAAGTGTTGACCATGTCAATCACCTAGGGGTTAAAAATTTAATTAATTAAATTATCTAGGTAATTTTGGTTTTAAAAACTATGGAAGCATGTATTAGGATAATTTCTAATTCTAATTATTTAAGTAATGTGGAAAATAATGACATGTAGAAATGAGTGCCATGTCAGGAGGGCACATTAGGCAACCCAACTTGCCTAGGATGAAAAATAACAACTATCCAAAATAGTGGAAAAAATAACCTGTTAGAAAAATTTGGAAACTGTCAAAAGCAGGGAAAAGCAAGCAGTTTTCAAGGAAGGAAAGTAGAGGAAACACTTATAGACATAAACATGAAACTTTAGTCAAGGAGGGCTCAGTTTCTATTCTGTAGTGAAGGATAAAAACATGGAAACATTACCTAAGCTTCATACTTTCTATCTCTCAAGGAGAGCGAATTTCCACTTTGGGTTGAGTTATAAAAACAAGGAAACATAATTTACAAACCAAACTTGTTAATCCCATCAAGGAGGGCGCACTCATGGCTTAGAGACAGGATTGGAATTTGGGTTAATTTCTCAACATGTGGATAAAATTATCAATAAGTCACTCAATCCTATAAAGGAATGCTTCCAACTCCATTTCACAACTTTTGATGATTAATATTTTGGTGTTGAGTGAAGCTAGGCTTCTCTACTTAGTGGTTTGCCTCAGTTCTCTTGGTGATGCGCCCCAAGCCTTCCTATTATATCCTATTTTCTCTTCTCTTCTTTAGTTCAGACATTAATGGAGTGTTTTTACAAGTCATGAATCCTTTTCCATTCCAATTATGGTTCAAGTACAAAGTTTAGGAACTCTCCCACTCAAATCTCGGAGTTCTTTTTAGTATTCTCTTGTTCTTCTGAGAGGTTGTTGAGATAAATTTATGAGGTGAGGGTTGATGGATCTGAGCCATTAATTGTGGCTATTATCATCCCTTATATCAGTTTCATAGCATTACCAAATATTTTTCATATTTTGGGTAGTTTGCCACCCCAAATCTACCTCATTTCTAGTATTTTTGTCCTTGTAATGAAGTCTATATTAATGAATGAAAATATGAGACTCCTGTGAGCTTAAATTAAGTCCTCAAGGTTCATTATTAATTTATTCTCCCCTTTCTTCAATTATTATAGAGTTTTGAATGAGCATGACTGAGTTTTGAGAAGCATTTCAATAATATATCTAGAAATGCATGAAAATATGACTGGTTTTATGTTTCGAATGATTTAGTGGACTAAAAAATTTCAAATATTCTTTATTTTAGTTCTGGGAATTCATTAATATTCTATTAAATATCTTCCAAGTCTGAAATTAAGTTTAGAAATGTTCTTCATGTGTTTAGAACCCTAAAAAATTGAACCTAGAGTGCAGTCCAAAAGACTAGTTTTTCTTGTGCAATTTCCTAAACATCCCAAATATGTTATAAACCTGCATATACCTTTAAATACTGTCATATAAATTTATTTTATATCCATATCAGCTTCCTTATCCTCTAGTTTCTTGGATAGTGTTAGTAATGGTTTTTGTTTGCACCGGTTGGGACTCCCATAAGCCTGGAAGTAGACTTCAGGAGAGCTGATTTCGAGACCTAAATGGGCCCAACATCCAGGTGCTTAGGAAATTGAACAAAAAATATCCTTTCCTTCCATTTTTATCCCACATTAAATCCCAGTCACTCTCTCCTTAGCTTGATAAATTTCCTACCTATCATCCTGTAATCTCAAAATTTGTTCTTTAAAATATATTGCATCAACGGTAGAGTTAGTATTCTTATATGATATCAGATCAGGGATATTACAGCTGACCAATCCTAACACCTATTTCTTGTAGGAGAATAATGTCAATGCTCCCAAAAAGGAAAAAAATAGAACTTTCAAGAAACTTCTAGAAGAAATTCCTTGTGGTGGCTTATCCCAACTGACTAGAGTAGGTGGCACTCGAACTCCTAACCTCTAGGGATGATCCCTCACCTTCTTCCCAAATAATATCAACCCATTTGATCTACCTGTGGCTTATATAATCAATCTTACCCTCATGGATCAAGGAGGAAGAGGATCAAAGAAAGAACCTTTATGCTATTGGAATCATTCTAGGTGTGAAAGGAAAAGAGTGTGGTCTTATGAGTGAGAGGTTGTAGAGTTTGTGACTGTGAGTCAAGATCTTGTGAGGAAAAGGATTCAACATCAACTCTTTGGTTGTAGTTTTATTATCTATTTTTGTTAATATAAATATGCTTTCCTTCCCCATAAATAGTTTGTGATTGATGTGAGTTATTTATTGCTTTTATTCTTGATCATTAGCATAGAATATTAAGTTATCTTATTGCTTTCACTTTTGTATCTTGTCCTTTACATAATTTTGTAGGTACAACTGATCACAAGAGTATCAAGAAGGTAAGGATCATATCCATTAAGAGGTAAGAAATCTTTACATTCAAGTGATTTGACAATCTAGGGAAATGTTACTTTTTCGTGTGTGTTTTGTTCTAGATATGCCCCATGTAGACTAGTGAAACAATATTTGTTTGCATTGATTGAGAATTTCTGATAACAACATGGGGCCCATCACCCAACTTGGAACAAGGGCACACCTCCCAAGTCATAGCAACACAATTCCCTCTAGGCAGAAATCAAACTATCCAAAATTTTCGTTAGTGATGTGCTATCTTTACTTTATATAGAAATTTGGATTCATGGTCGAATTTAATCTTCATGTGGCCCACTTTCCTAAACCAATGTTCCCTCGTGAGTTGAATAGGAACTTTCCTGCTTTTTCTTCCTTGCTTTCCTATCTTTCGAACTGCCATGCTTATTTTCCTTTGGAAATTGCGCCCTCCTTGTTTCCTTCTTTTCACACTGACATGCCTTTATTCCCTTTTAGAAACTGCGCCCTCCTTTCTTTTCTAAACTTTCCTACTTTTCTCACTAACATGCTTTTCCTGTACTTCATTGCTTTGTGCATCCTCTTCTTGTTGGATGCTTTTGTGCACGCTTTTATCTTTTCCTGCCTTTATGGATCTATCTAATTTTCTCCTAGTTTCCTTTTGGTATGACAACTGATTGGGTTCACAAAGATTCATGCACCACCTTAGCCTCCTAGCACATCCACTTGATACAAGAATTCATATTATTGCAATTAATATAATTTCAACATATAATTTTAGTCCAAGGTTTAATAAATTAAAATACTATGGAAATTAATATACCAAGATGACCCCTATTAATTAATTGATTTCTCCATTAGGGACCATGGGAGTCTCAAAGGATGGGGGTTTATTCTATGGTGTTATTATCCAAAAATGGGGACATTACATAGGTTACCCACATGGTAAGGTTCTTTTTTGGACCACGCCCTTCTTGAAAAACTTTTGCAACTTATTTTTCACTTCATCTGATTCTATGGCATACTATCTATACAGTCCGATGTTTGGAAATAGAGAATCCGATAATAGTTGTATCTCATGCTCCACCTCCCTCAGTAGGAGGTATCCCCTTCAAATAGTGGAACACTTCTTTATATGCCTGCAAAATTCTCTATAATTGTTGTTTCTACTCTTTGGTACATCCCTTTAGGGATGCATTTAGTTCTACCAATTCATTATCTTGTTGATTTTTTCTTAACAAAATAAATACAAACTTCATACTTGAGCCGATAAGCTTTTTCACTTTCTTAGAACTTACTAGAGAGATATTTGATATACCTTTGTGAATGTTAATGATGAATCATTTCCTATCCTTTTTTTTGTTGACTAGGGGAATCGACAACTAGCTAGGGTTGGGATGGTACTCGTGTGACACAAGGTCCATGGATCCATTGCTGCTACCACTATACCCCTAGGTTCCCCACACCATCTCGCAAAACATGGGACACAGGTAAACCCAAGTGGGATTTGAACTCGTGACCTCCTTTACAACAAGTGATTTCATATTAATCGAAACCAATGAGCCACACCTGTTTGGGATATGAAGGATTTCCTATCCTTGATAAAGTGATATTTATTGGATTTCCTCATGAAAATTGTATCCCTCATATACGTGTAGGGAATTTTGAACACTACACCACAAAATTCCAGGGGCACTACATCTTCCTCTGCTTCATCAACATACTCTCCACTTATGGAAACTTAATCTTGCACTGTTTCATGATTCTGATTTCATACATCCTTATTTACCCAACCCAGTGGGTAGGAACTGGGATGATCATGTACTTCCAATCCAAGCTTATGTGCCAAATCCTCTTCTATGAGGTTTTCCTGTGAAGAATAATTGAATAAATCATTTATCTTGGTTCATTTGAGTTTT
The DNA here is from genome assembly GCA_001517045.1 of Pseudotsuga menziesii. NCBI lineage: Eukaryota > Viridiplantae > Streptophyta > Pinopsida > Pinales > Pinaceae > Pseudotsuga > Pseudotsuga menziesii. The sequence goes on from LPNX011019813.1 coordinate 1,166,354, forward strand.
GGGTGAGATACCTAGCATGATATCCTTATTCCCAATAACCATCTGGTTGAATAGAGGGGTATATATTGGTTCTTGGATGAGATACCTATCATGCTAGCCATCTTCCTGAACTTGATGGTGTATTCTTGTAGACTCTGTCCATGACTTTTCCTTAAGTAATGCCAATGGATCCATTGGCATCTACATAACTGATAGGGTATAACTAGTACTTGGATAGGGTTTTAAAGTCCTCTCACTTAGTTACTAGCAGATCACTCTCAACCCTAGGTGACTCAGTGTGGAATTCCCACCAGGTTAATGCATGGCTCTATAAATTTAGTTGGGTAGACAAGATATTTTGATGATCGAATATTTGATGGATACTTAAACAAATATCCAATTTATGTAACCAATGATTCATTTTCATAGCATCGATATCACCTTGATACGTCTTTATCTTGACTTTCCCTTCCATATTGAATAGATATTGGGAAGGAATATTGGTACTAGAACTCGACGTCTCTCTCTCCAAGTTCATCGAATCCTTTTCTGGGTCATTTTTATCTTCCAATTTCCCCTCAAATTTTAAATCTAAGTTAGATCCTCCTAAATTCCTAAAAGGTACGAATTTTCTCTCCAAAGCTTCACGAGGATTGAGATGTTGCATGAGATATAAACAAATTGTATTTCCAATTTTGAAAATCGCTGCTCATAAGCATCCATTGGGTAAGGTTTAAAGTTTTTTTTCACCAACTTATGGATCCTCTGATTTACCACAAAAGGAAAAGAAAAAAATGATTTGATAATCAATATGATTTGTAAACTACCATGGATATTCCACTAGATAAGTTCATCACAACAAATCTTACAACTTAGTTTATTGTGTAAGTTTAATTTATTAAAACACCGAATACAATGGAACTAAAAGAGAGACTAGATTAAATAAGTACAAAATCCAAAAAATAACACAAGATATACCCTAGGAAAACCCACTATGGGGAAAAACCAAATCACAAATGAAGACTATTCCTTTCTCTTCATATAAAAATGAAAACAAAAATGAAATGGTACTCTCTATGGAGTTATTTATGACTTTGCGACCATAATGGATACTACATGATCTACTATATCCTCTGTTTTTCTCTAACATCCACTCCTATGTTGTTTCTCAACTATGGAGCAATACAATACATCAAAATAATGGCTCCCCTTCTTCTTCTAGCGGCTTGCTATTTATCATAGCTTGATAGTTGTCTAGAGTTAATTTTATGGTTTTTTTGCATGCATCAACTCCTTATTATGTTTAAGGTTTTGGTACTTCTAGAATTTTCCTGAAGGTACACATGTGGCTAGCTCTACATGTGTGAAAAATGATATCTAGCATGGACATCACTCGATACCATGGTGGTAAATTAGATATGTCAACTTACGAGAGGTATAACTTTTGGAGACAGACTTCGAATGAGGAAATATTTGAATAGTGGGAAATTTCTCAGAGTGTAGAATAACCTTATTTCCCATGGCACTACTGATGGGTTGTTTTACCCCAAAAAAACCTTCTCATGTTCCTAATCCAACATGGAAGTTTCATAGAGTTTCATATTTTCCACATTCACTGCAGAAAAAATACACATGTATGGGGATAGATTGAGTTCGTAGGAATGATCTTCCACTTTCTCCAATACCACAAACATAACATACCTTAGATTGTTGATATTCTTACCAGAACACTATAGTCTTTCGTTGTTTAGGTGTAACCATTCTCTGTCTCCCACCTTCAAATTTTTATTGTTCTAACATAATTCCATCTAGACATTAGGTCACTACATCATTATTTGATTTCCTAAGTGTTTAGTCAAGTTGTTCCACGTGTTTTAGGCTTCCTAATGCATAGTCTAGTGTCTTGGACCATATTTTTTCCACATTTTACCATCGTATACTATTGTAGTTCCCACATTCCTACTTTTACTCTAAATTTATGAGTTATATAATAGATTGTCCTTTATCACACTTTTCTAATTTAAGGAATATTTATACTACTTTTCTCTTGGATTAGGATGAACTAGAAGCACTATGATGTTTTGGGAAATCTTGCCACTTTTTTTCCTCAACCTATTCCCTTTTTTTCTCCTAAAATCCACTCACTGGTTGTCTTTTGGTAACTCATGGACTACCTAGGCTCACCTAACCAATTCATGACCATTCACTATGAGTTGGGGATTGCACTTGTCATAGATCGAGGAATTAGTCAAGATAAACTTTCTTTATTGTGAGTTACTCAAATTTCCTCCCAGGCCATCGAATTTATCTATTGAGAATGTATTATAAACGTATACATCTTGTTGAATAATAGAGAGATGGATATTATTTCAATTGAGTTATAATCTCTTGTGTTTTTCTCTCATATTTTATTCTCATTATTTTGCTTAACTTTTTGAAAGTTCTAAGTGAGGTTATAATTTGATTCTAGATCAACTATGAAAATTCCATTATTGTATTAGAGCTTCTAGGTTGAATCAAATTTTGCTTCCTAAATAGTTTTCTAGAATGTGGTTTTGTAGATACAACATCAATGAATTCGGAATCAATTTTGTTATCTATCAAATCGACACTTCTCCATTCAAGTGATGATGGTAAGCTCTCGTTCACACAAAAGGTCATGGATGGAAGAGCCTAGATTTGTTACTGTTGTTTTTTTGTGTGGAATTAATTCCTAATGATTGGGGTTAAGATCACCAACATACCGGGGTTGAAAAAATGACATTTAGGAATTAATTGCAGACATAAAATCTTGATTAACTATTAGGGTCAAATCAAAACATGGATATAGTTTAGGGAAGAGGACTTTAGGAACCTTTTTGTGAAGGATGGTCCTATATTTCTCTGAAAAATATAATTCTTCTCATGATATTCAATCCAAGAACCTACAAAATCACTCCAATACCCTCCTCAAAACATTTGGAAACAAAATTAATGTTGAATTTCATGTAATATATATATATATATATATATATACATAACATCTAATCAAATGAACATCAACACATAATCAAGTTTCAAACATGAAAGTACACATGTGTTAGGGAAGGAAAATATGTCATCTTCTTATTAATGAACAAAAACAAGTAAGAATATACCTCTTGTCTGCTCAAGCACCTCTCGAAACTCTAATCTGGGATCCTTTCCTCCTCAATCTTACCAAAATTCCTCTAGCATAACATTACCATAAGTGTGTTACCCTTTTCCTAATGGGCTCTCCCTTGTATTTATGACAATGACGAAGAGGGTGACTTTAAGGAAAGAGTAGTTAGAGAAGGTAGGGAAGTTATGAGACTGACCCCAACTTCCATTGATCCAAATTTCTTTTCGTTTTTCATAATTTTTGGAGGAACACTCTAGTGGAAGGAGAGAAACTAGTGTGTGGAATGTTAGTTTCCTTGGAGTAATTGTGTGTTCAAATTTTAGGGTAAAAACATTAGTGGTAAAGGAGACCACCATCGTGTGGCACACAAGTTGTTAGTGGTGCACCACTGTGTATTTTCTAAGACAAAGACATAAAAATATTTAAACCAAAGGAACAGAGCCGTGATCTAGGCCATGAACATCAGTAACAATTCAAGCTCTTCCATTGATAAAATCCTTTTGTGTGAATGAGAGCTCAACATCGTCACTCATTAGAGAAGTGTCGTTTTGATGGATAAAATATGACCCCTAATGTATGAGGTTAGAAGGGGAAAATGATGGAAAAAATGCATTCTAAAATACTAGAGTGGAGGAGCGTAGGATACACATAATCAAAAGTCACAAAAGTACCTAAAACAAAACAAATATTATTTTACAATATCATCGCCGATATAGTTCCATGTTCAAGAGGTGGAACATGATCCCCATTACAAAGTAGATTATTTTATAAATATACATAGTCTGAAGTAGGCATCATGGCCATTAATATACAAAGTGGATCACAACCACTGATGTACAAATATGGATCTTCATAGTGGAGGTATGTCGTAAAATATGACATGGTCTTGCGCAACTCAGGATATAGAAAAGAAGTATCCCAATTTCTTCATCAAAACCATCTCAAAGGTACGAATCTTAACCATGTGAATAAAGGGGATAAAGTTGAACATCGAGGAAACCATTTGATTACCGTTCAATGTGGTAAACCGTTAATAAACACGAGGGAACCCACCAATAATGAAAATAGGACCCAAGGTCCTAGTACATTCTTACAAGTGTGAATAATAGGTCTTGAAGTCAAACACTTGAAGAATCTGTCGAGTAAGATATATTGAGGTATTCTCTTAATTGAACAACGAGATAATTTTCTACATAGGACCACAAATCTTAAGGTAATATTATCCACTAAGTTTCAATTAGGGTATTTTTCAAGTGAGCCACTAAGGATCAGAACAAATCAATTGTTCTTACTCAGTGCTTAGGAACTTCCATGGTTTCATCAGGGCTAGTTGTGGTCCCTTTTTCACATGTTCACACCCCCTCAGGGGAATTGTAATAAATGGCATAACATGATGGTTTCTTATGTAAAATGCCTGGCATTCTTAGGACTTGGTCATCAAGGTCAACATCCTTGAGTGTTTTTTCCCTTGTTAATTATATGATGTTTTTTTAGGTGACATATAATTTTAAAGTTTTTCACTCAAAATCCTATGAATCTGGGATGGTGAAGTTGGTGATTAGGCCTTAGGAAGGTTATTAAATCCTATACAATGCTATTCATAGTCCCAAAGTTTCATGGACATGCGCTAAGTCTTTCATAGGATTTTTTAATTTTGAGATTTCTAATAAAATCATCGATAAGGTGTATTTTAATTGTAAAAGTTCAAAAGATCATACAATTTGGTCTAGGGAGCCAATTTGGTCATGGGGATACTATTTTTTGAACAAATATCCACCAATTAACCCCTAAAACCACTTTTGAGATTCAAATTAGTAATTTTCAATTATCAATTTTCATTGTATCTTCAAAATGACACAAAGGGTCAAATAAATGGAAAAATTGGAGAAAATCCAAGACCTAAATCAAAGGCAGCTTGTCTCGGACATGTATCTAAGGTGTCAGGGTGGTTGAGGATATTTCATGTGGAATTTATGAGCATATAGGAGCATCTTCAATCATCAATAGAGAGGCCTCAACTCACCTCCATCAAAAGGGGGCACATTCTCCTCGTGGAGGGTGCATCTTTCCTTATGGATGAAATGGTTAGATGAGGTGGATGCTTATTAAACCAAGTGGGATTCCCCATGAGAGGTGGAATAATCCCCTCCCACAAATTCAAATCTCCTCCCACATTTTCCTCAACCCCCAAAACAACCTCCTCATTGGGAATTGCGCCCCATTGGGGTTTGAGCTGTTTTTTGGCTAAAGAAGCAAGGCATTGCTCCTCATCTAGGAGGATGCATTAAAAATATGCCATTGAACTCTTGTTGTTGCATATTTGTTTTATGAAATTGAAGGATTTGGATGCTAATATGTGGAATTGTCTTATGAGCTTGCATTTTTGGTGAATTTTGAGGTAAATTCGGCTAAATCTTGTGCTTTCTTTTTGTTAAATAATGTTGCATAGATCCAATTTATTTTGAATATGTATTTGCAGCTATTAATTTACTTATTTTCATTTCATTATCATAATATTGTAAGAGCAATAGACTGTAGTCGGTTATACTTATGTTCTCTTTCTTTCAGTTGATGAGATTAACTGGATTAACCTTGTTTGTATGAATACTTGCGTAGATTTTGCAAGATCATCTTAGGTAGAAGGGATCCTGGAGCTTGGTTGCATCCATTTCCTTTTTAAAAAATAAATTTTTATTTGTTTAACATATTTGTTTTTTAGATCCTTCTTCTCCTTCATTCCATTCAAGCACGGGCTTGCAAATTTCTCTCTCCTTCCTTAAAATTCAATATTTTTCTTAATTACCGTTTCTTCATGCTTAATAAAAGTTAGATACATAAAATTTATATTTTAAATATGATTTTAATTATGCATATATATCACATCTAAGTTCCTTTTAAAAGTTCTATCTCTAACTAGATCCGAAGTAGTCTCTCAAAGTGCCCTTTTCAATAAAAATTTCACAATTTTCAAGCATTTTGAGTAGTGTAAATTATGTATTTTGTTTTGGTTAATTTGTGACATTCTAACATATTTTGCTCGCTGGTTTTTAGCAGGTTTAAAGAAAAGGAGAAGGACATACTGCTAAAAAATCAAGTTTTGGGTCACTTGGGACACCAAACAGTCCTTCCTTCATCCCCTTTCTTCATTCCTTTTCTCTCCATGCAATCTTGTAAGCCTTTCGATCCTTTTTCAAGGATCAAAGTGCATTTTACTTCATCTTTTCATCACATTGTAAAGTTTAATAATTGTTATCATAAATACATTTGCAGCTGGGCTACAATGTTGCATCATACATACTTATGTATTATTCTATTCCGAGCTATTTTTCATATGGGGTATTAGCATGGATCATTACAGCTTCAGCCATTCCAGAGCCTTGCTCATTAGATTTTCCTTGCCAGGCCTGAGATTCATTAGTCCATTGAGAGGATTTCAATGATGACCTAGTTCATTTCAGCAGAGTATCATATCATATATGGTACACACAGTTACGGACGGGACTATTAGGTGGAGACAGGTATATATGGTGAAATCAGGTATATGTTTCTATAGTTTGGTTTTTCTCTATGATGTATATCAAACACCTATGCTTGTCTTGTTATGACGATTATGGTGACCTATGCTTATATATATGTACTAATTCTTGAACTTGTGCTATGACTAATCAAAGGACTTGTTGTGAAGACTGTTTCTCATGTCACGCTTGTACAAATAGTAAACCTTAGTGCTTTGTTGGCTCCATGTGTCATTTGTCTTCGTACATCCAGTTCATCCATTGGTGGATTTCATCCCATGACTTAGACTAATTGAGACTTGTGAAATTGAAGATATTTTCCCCATATTGACCCCTTTGCTTGATAGACTCCATGTTGTTATGTGTCTTTGGATATGAAGTATGTGGTTTGGCCACTGTGGCTATATTGACCGGGTAGCTTTCCTTGGTCCTCACAACAAGTACTCCACCAAACATTGTTGCTAAACACTAAAGAATCCAAATGCTTAAAATATATATCTAAATGATGCAAAAGTATAAATATTTAAAAGGTAGTCAGTGTCCAAGGGGTTGACCACTCATTCTTTGTATAATGTAAGGATCATATGCCCTCCACAGGGGTAGCAGGGAGAGGCAAACCCATAAGGGCTATGGACTACTCGCTGGCAGCGAGGTAGGGTTTAGTCATTTACTGGAGCCTAGAAGACTTTCCAGGGCACCTGCTCTTGTAGGATGGATACTATATTATGTGAAAAAGAAAGTTATTGAAAAATCTCAATGGTCAGAGGATGAGATCTCATTCTTTGTATAGTGTTCGGCTCATTTGTCCCCAAAAGGAAACAGGGTGAGACTAGTATGCAAAGGCTATGTATTTGTTAGTACTGCAACCCATAAGGCTTCCAGGGCACCTGCCTTTGAAGGTTGACTTGTATTGCAAATGAGTGCAAAGGAAAACTTGCTAGAGTTTGAAGGAAACAATCCCAATTACTTTATCCACCTGTGAGACACCTCCATCCCCTATTATTATATGTCATGTACATGTCACTTTGGTTGAGTGTATTGGTTACCATTCAAAGAGATCACACAATCAAATTCAGTCAAAATTCAATCCCCTTTACCTAGCCTTGTTTCCCATCCTCACCCAGCATTAGCACAATGTGTACACTTTGTAAGTATGGCATGAACAAGCAGGCTTCTAGAAGGTTATGATATTTTTCAGAAGCACATGTATATCTTACTTACTATTATTATTATTGTCACCATGATTATGAATAACATGATTTAATCTTGGTTTTGATAAACACCATTGGATCATTTATTACCCTGGATGCTTACAGGATCATATTGGTACAGTATCTCACCTTCAGTTTGGGTACTTTGACCTGGTCAACCTAGTTAAACAAGTCAAGCATAGTTCCCAAGGCAGTGACTCAAAAAAGTAACATGGCTTGTATTTGTTCCAGACATGCCCATGACCAATACTGCGGTTTGGGTTTTGAGAATTTGGCCCCAGATCTCATGATAAGTGATTATTATCACTTTATTATTCGTCAAATGATTAAATTTTATTAAAGATGGCAGTGGTTTTGGTTCTCCTAGAGAAGTGTAGTGTTCCATGGGGTATGAGTAGTCACTTATACCATTCTTCTATGTCTCTAGATCATCCATTGCAGTCAATTTTCCCTAGTTCTCATCATGGACAGAGTTATGATGATTTTATTATTTTCCAGAAGATGTACCAACAAAAATGAACTAGGAATTTCACTGAAAAAATCAATTTGGCCTCTTGGGTCAAGGAAATGGCTTGAAATTTTGTTAGATGATGTATTTGTCTCTCTAGAAAATCCTTCAGTAGTTTTCAGTCAACATTTGGTACAAATTATTATGATGATTTTATTATTTTCGAGAAGATGTACCAACAAAAATGAACTAGGAATTTCACTGAAAAAATCAATTTGGCCTCTTGGGTCAAGGAAATGGCTTGAAATTTTGTTAGATGATGTATTTGTCTCTCTGGAAAATCCTTCAGTAGTTTTCAGTCAGCATTTGGTACAAATTATTTTATTTTGGATTAGTCAGTGAGGAAGGCCCCCGAGGGGCACCTCTCAACTTGGTTGATGATGTATTACAATGTTATATCATATGTTATGAAGTTGTAATGGGGCATAGGGTGAATTAAGCCCCCAGTGACCCCCATTTATGTGTATCATGTTGTATATTATGTTATATCATGATTTCCACCTTAGGGAGGCATCCTTGAGGAAAAGTGTGCCCCCTTTGATGTGGTCATCTTGATCCATGTGATTTATCTTCATAGTTATGATATCCACTGTTGATGATGTCTTAATCTCAACCATAAGATGATAGTTAGTTGAAATGTGGACACACTCTCAATATATTTAAGAGAAGCGACCCCCCCATTGTAAAGCATGAGCTCTTGCACCGAAATATCGAATAAATAGATTTTTTTCTGGGACTACCACTTGTTTCTTTCCTGATGAATGAATGAGTTGTTGACTGGAACTGATTTTATTCTACACTAAGATAAATATTACATAGTTGGTGTACCTTTTCTTATACCCATTTTTATTTGTAGGTTAAAGGAGGCGATTCTGAGAGAGGCACATTGGTGGGGGGACTCACCATGTTGTTGCAACTTGGTTTTGGTTATCGGGGAGTTGCAACTTATTTATGATTTATTTTCCCTATAGTTGATTTATCTTGCAATCTCTATTTATTTGCTACACTAACTGAGTTTCTTTGGTGTGACAGGTACACATTGGTGCTAGGTACACTGACAGAAGCAACACTTCATCAAAATCATGCTCGGAAATCTAATTTTATATCAAGGAAGGAATTCTTCATTATACAGGGGGTCATCAACAATGATTAAGGTACGTTTCTTAGGTAAGTTATTCTCCGTTTAATTTTCTCATGCATTTCCCATCACCACTTTCATTGAAAAAACCCTCTTTATAAGTAGGAAAATTCACCAGACCAATTTGCATAGGGAATCTTTAAATTTGGCAATCTGGGTTTTGTCGGCCATACTGAAAACCCCCTCTCCATTTTCCTAAATCCATCCACTGATATTAGGAAGAGAGAAAACACCCCCATTTGACATGGAAGTTAGTTTCCCTTTGTTTCTATTTTGGTTTTGCTTGTTTTTTCTTATACTATCAAATATCTCATCCAAGTGAGTGTGCAAGAAGCCTTAATAATCAATATCATCCTCTTCCTGGGAATTTCTCAATTATCAGCTTAAATCCCTTAGGGTATGTGCTTGATAATTTGAACCAACACACTATATCCTAGATCTAATTTGAATCTCCAAAAGCCACCTGATTATTTAACTTGAGTACATTACCAACATAATTAACCACCTTTACTAAAGTATCCTATGGCTTATCCTTGAATCTAGGGTTTCAAGCACTCACCTTACGTATTCTCTGCCAGGAGTTTGATCTGGTGATTTGCTTTAGATATTTCCTTTCAGGATAGATATGGGTATCCCCCATTGTCACTTGGGATTCTCTAGTGGCATAAAGCGAAGGAAATATTAATCAATGTGACAACCATCCATCTTTTGGGGATTAGGATTTATGTAGGTCACAGATTTGGTTGCTCATCCCCTCTACCATCCTATACAAGATTCCTCTATTGGGGAAACTACAAGATTCATGATAACAATAATAAATCAAGCAAGTAGGCTACACAATGCCCACACTCCATCCCCCCTGGGGGGATTCACAATGTCCTTTTTGGTTTGATTTTACTAACCAACACATGCACACAATCCGCCTTCTAGAAAGGCTGAATAGGTTGATTAATTTTTTTTGATTTCATATTAGAATAAAATAACAATTTCATACCCGACTTGTTTCTATGAAGTATGCTCTCGCCACCAACCAAATATTTTTCCAATTATTTGTGTATGATCAGAAAGTGACACAGTTTGTGGTTTCAATTTGTCATTAGTTTACTTTATTTTAAAAACTCTTTGATTTATTTAATTGGAATAAATATTTTGTCGTAAACCTTGTGTATACTCTTTCCCTCTGTGAGCTTTCCCTGGTCGTTGGATAATAAAAAATGATTTGCGACATTTTCTAATTTCTACACATTAATTTAACAATTCATTAATAAAAGAAACTCCCAAGAACATTACGAAAATCTGGCATAATGAGATTTGAAAATCATGGTCAAATTCTTCAAAGGAAGTGAGAACCATAGAATAGTGACCTTGGTATACCATCAGGATACACTCTTGTTGGTGTAGTGTTGGACACCTCTCAGAGACTCTGATTCATCCCACATTTCTGAGTGAGGAACCACTTTCTTCATATTCCGGACATATTCTCAGTACCTTACAATATTGAGAATACCCTTCCCATAACTCAACTCATCTTTCAATAATTAAAACTGACCAAGGCACATTGCAAAAGATTTCATTTTTCAGCAACATCATTTCTTTGTTTTGACTCCATTGGCACTGATCTAATTTTGCAACATTCCTTTGTCATTTATCATCAGTTTTTTTTAATATTTTTTCTATTCTTTACATGTTGATAAATTTTGGTGAAATAATTATTTATATTTGCAACAATGTTGTTTCAGTATTTTACTTCAAAAACTCCTAAAAAACTTATTTCCATCATTAACAACTAAAACACAAGAGCCTTAGTTAAAATCTTTCTTAGGGACCACCCCCGTTGGATTCATTACGAGTTTTTCCTAAACGGAGGAGTCAAGCCAAGTGACAGTACTTGAATTGAGATTTGACCCTAAGGAAACACCTAGCAACTTGAAGATTTATGCTATGCTTAACCCCCAGGTGTGTGAAAGGAGACAACAGTTTTTTGTGCCATTTCCAGGGATAAATCTTTTTATTCTCGGGTTACGATTTTTTTTTTTTTTTAACTTTGTTTGATGAATGATTATATTAGATATTTGATTCTTTGTATGGCGATTCCACTAACCTTTTTTCCATTTTGCAAAGAAAAAAAATTTTGAAATTTTTGGGAAAGATTTATGATACATATTTTTATTTTCACATGATGACTCCATTGAAGGGATAAAACCCTTGTATCTCATAAAATTGTCGAGATTGATTGTGTAGGTGAGCCAACATGTTAGTAAAATTTAAAGCTCATTATTTGAAAACTCCACTTTTTTAGTTCCAGACATTCCCCATGATCACTAATTCTTGATATGGATATTAAAAACATGGAAGCTTCTGCTCAGATATCCTATAGATGTCCTCCCATTGATTTCTTTAAAATACCAAGATTTACCTGTTAGGATTTATAATCCTCCCTTGTCTATATATAGTCAATTAGATCATTTTCCTAACTTAGGAGTCATTTTATATAGTTTGGTGCCACCATGATCTTGGTTCCATTGGTGCCACATGTGTGCCATTTGGTACCACCAGTGTGCTACTTGGTTCCATCGGTGCGAATCCCTACACCTTAGGAGCCACTCCAAGTGCCACTGAAAACCTCCATCAGTTGGTTGCAGTTGGTAGGTAGTTATGCTAAGTTAAGGTCCGATTACATTAAGTTAGATTTCCTTCAGTTCAGTTAGCATCTGTTTTGTATGGATGCATGGGAGTAGGCGCCATTTCTCACCTACCTCATCAGTTTAACTGATTGATAGACTAAATTAGACATGTGGAGTTAGACTAGTGGTCTCCAATAGTGATTTAGACACTTATAGTTAGCCAGTCAGTCAGGATTGATTTGGTAGATTTGAATCTTATCCACATGATTCAAATTCTTCTTATTATAACACTGTTGTATACTGCTGGAATTAATGAAGATTAATGTTGTAATTTACTGATCAATTCTTATCAGTTTTCTCTGAAATTTGTCTTGTTCAGTGTGCATTGTTCATTCCATTCTACTGCACAATTATACCTTTCAATTGCACTCGTTGCTTGTAGATCAATGGTTCAATAATTCAAACATGGTATCAGATCCTTGTTCAGGCTAGCAGCTAGTTTGTCTGACCTCTATTGTACACCACAAGCAACTGGGTTTCCACATAATTCCTGCAATTTGTGCCTTGTTAACTATGGATTTCTCTAGAGAAGTCTCTGCAGGTGTGACGAACCTTGAGAAAGTGTACATGTCGAGGTGTAAGGCTTGAAACTAACATGATTGCGAATTGATTTTGTTTTTGCAGTGTTACTTGCAGGTACCTACGTATCTTGTTGAAGAATTCTCTGTTCAAAAGGAAAATTGATGGATTCTACAGCTCTTGTGCCTCAGATCCTTACACCCTTCAACTATGTTGATTGGAGGGTACATATGAAGGTCTCCTTGCACAATATTGGCATGTTTAGGATGACTATGGGTAGACAGCCAGAGCCTCATCACCCTACTAAAAAAAATAAGTTCTTGAATCGGTTGGATGAAGCCTTTAGATTCTTATGCACTCACATCTCACAGGATATTCTCTTTCACCTTGAGGGATAGAAGACTCCGAAACAATATCAGGATAAGATTGAGTTATTGTTTATAAAATAAGATGAGCTTTGAGGGAACATACTGGATAATGGTATCATTGCATTGAAACCTAGCAGTTTTGAAACTATCCAGCAGTTTTTCACAAAATTCAAGTCTCTAGCACTACAATGTAAGCAATGCGGAATAGAGAGGAAAGATGAGCATCTTGTGCTGTCTATGCTCAACAAACTTGGTTATGAGTACTATGTATTTTTCTATGCCTTCCATTCCAGAAGATATTCTATCCCCAATTGGAAGATTCCTTCCCTATACATGTTTGTTGAGTCCTTAATACAGGATCAGGATAAGTTGGCTCAAATGGGAGTGTTACAAACCTCCAAGAATCAAGATATTATGATGTCAAACTCTACCAATGTACAAGCTAAAGGGAAGCACAAGGGGAATTATCCAAAATCCTATGATTTGAATCCAAAAGAGAATCATAAATATTCCGAAGGGGCCTTGGGATCCAAGAAAAATAAAAAGTTTGAAAAGACTAAATGTCCATACTGTATGAGAGGCTTTCATCTTGAAATCCATTGCATTAAGAAGCAGATCGACCAAAAACTAGCTCTCCTTGAACATAAAAACATTTCCCTTCCATAAGGAGCAAATAATTCTGATGTTGGACCACTGACATAAGATCATGAGAGATGCCATGCCTTGAATGTAGACCTTACTTAGTCGAAAGATTACTTGATAGATTCTGGAGAATCCGACCATATGGTTTCCTTGAGGGAAACCTTTTCCACTCTCACTCTGTCAGGAGGACCTAGAATTCATATGGGATATGAATCCCAAATCCCAGCAACATGAATAGGTTCAATTAAAATCCAGCATGGTGAGTTCAAGAATGTTCTCTATGTTCCCTCTCTTGCAACTAATTTGTTGTCTGTTTATCATATTACCCATATAAGAAATCCCAAGAGATTTACATTCGACTCTGACTCAGTTGAAATCACATAAAAATATACTAGAAATATCTCAATGAAAGGGTTTGCTAACCATACCTCAAAGGCTTATGAGTTCTCTCATTTTTTTCCTGTTTCACATCCTACAGCTTGTTTGACTCATGCTAATAATGCCAACAAGATATGGCATGTGATGATTTGGTTAATCAATTTCAAATATCTCTAGCAACTCAACAATGACAAAATGGTTGAAGGCTTTCATCTCATCCAAACATCAGATGGAGTATGTCATGGTTGCGTGGTGGGTAAGCATCCAAAGAAGAGGTATGAAGTTGGGAAGGAAACTAGGGATGCCTCTACACTTGATTTGATAAATAGTGATGTGTCTGGACTAATGCCTACAACATCAATTAATGGTTGGAGGTATTCACTTAATTTTATTGATGATTGTTCTAGGTTATGTTTGGTATATTTCATGAAACAAAAATGAGAAGTATTTGGAATTTTTAAAGTTTTTAAAACTTTGATTGAGAATAGTTTCAGGGAAAAGATCAATTCCATAAGATCAGATAATGGAGGTGAATACATTAAAAGAGATCTTCAAGATTATTGTGAATCAGAGGGGATTGAAATGGAACACTCAGTTCCATACACACCACATCAGAATGGTGTGTATGAGAGGAAAAATTGATCATTAAAGAAGATGGGAACTTGTCTTCTCCAAGCCAAGAATTTTTCTCCTTCTATTTGGGTAGAAGTTGTAAACTTTTCTTGATACATAATAGATTGCCTCTTAAATCAGTGGTTGGGGCCACTCCATTTGAAGCATTGCATGGGAATAATCCGAATGTCTCTCACTTGATATTTTTTGGTTCCAAAGCTTGGGCCAAAATACCCATTGATAAGATAAAGGCCCTCCAAGCCCAGAGTAGAGAATGCATACTGATGGGATATGCAGAGGATGCAAAATAATATAAGTTGATGGAACTTGCAACTAGGAAATGCTTCATTGAGCAGAATGTTTAGTTTGAAGAAGATCAGATGTTTGATCTACCACCGTCTGAAGCACAAGAAGGTATAACCACTCTTCCACTACCTTTTGTTGATGATATTTTGTCACATGTTTCATATTCAGATGAAGAGGAACAATATCAACATGATCTTGATATTGATGTTGTACCTCATGAATATCTAGATCCATATCTAGCTTACATTCCAAATCAAATGCCTAAGCCTAGATGGGCCCAAAAGCTCATTGAAGCAGTTGTGGATGGAGTTGGGAATCTAGAAGACAAAAGGAGAAAAAGTTCCCAATATCAGAATGAGTATGTTGCTCTCTCTCACACAGATTCCCTCTCTACAGAGTGGTGCAATAAGGTTCCAGGAAAGTGCTACTTGATGATAGAGAATGATCAGCCATTTGTCCCACAGAAGAAGAAACTTGATCATTCCTTTCCTCCTCTATAAAGAAGAAACACATACGACATCTATCAGATTAGACTAACATTGAGAGGTTCACATGCACAACTTCAGGATGTTGTTACACAAAAGAACCATGCTACTGCATAGTGCTGCAAATTGTAGCAGAGCTTTTGCAAGTTATTTCCCAAAGTGGAATATTTTTCTCCTAAGAATAGCTTGTATTTCTTGTTCCTGGTTATTTTGAGGGGGGGGGGGGGTTCCCATGAGATTTTACCCATTTTCTCTATTTATTAAGCATATTTTTTAATTCTTATATATTGTAATGGGTGACGTTTGGCCTTGTTTCCAGGGCCCACAGTTGTCCAAGTTAGGATTAAGGTGGGGTGTTAGGATTTATAATCCTTCCTTGTCCAAATATAGTCTATTAGATCATTTTCCTAACTTAGGAGTAATTTTCTAGAGTTTGGTGCTACCATGGTATTGGTGTCACAGGTGCCATCGGTGCCATTGGTGCCACCGATGTGCCATTTGGTGCCACCAGTGTGCCACTTGGTGCCACCAGTGCCGATACCTACACTTTAGGAGCCACTCCGAGTGCCACTGAAAACCTCCATCAATTGTTTGCAGTTGGTAGGTATTTATGCTAATTTAAGGTCTAGTTACATTCAGTTAGATGTCCTTCAGTTCAGTTAGCACCAATCTTGCATGGATGCATGGGAGTAGGTGCCATTTCTCACCTACCTCATCAGTTTAACTAGTTTAATGGATTGATAGACTGAATTAGACATGTGGAGTTATACTAGTGGTCTCTAATAGTGATTAAAACACTTCTAGTTAGACAACCAGTCAGAATTGATTTGGTAGATTCGAATCTTATCCACATGATTCCAATTCTCCTTATTGTAACACTATTGTATACTACTAGAATTAATGAATATTAATGTTGTAATTTACTGATCAATTCTTTTCATTTTTCTTTGAAATTTGTCTTGTTCAATGTACATTGTTCATTCCATTCTACTGCACAATTATACCTTTCAATCACACTCATTTCCTGTAGATCAATGGTTCAATAATTCAAGCATTCCCAATTATTTTGATGGATAAAGGAAAGATATTCCCATTCCATGTTTTTTGGGGGGCATGATAGTGATTACTCAACCAAATTTCATGTTGTGAATTTCCTTTCACATGTGAGTGAATCCAACATACGTTGTGAAGATCATATGATTCAATTATTTTATCATTCTCTACATGGGGAGGCTTCAGATTGGTTTTACAATGTACTTCATGATAAATCTATTACTTCCCGTGCAAGCTTCTTCAAGATTTTTATGAGACAATGGCATTATGATGAAAGATATAGTGGATGATTCAATATTGAATTATTCATCAAGAACACTTTGTCTTACTTCTTTCCTTGGATATAATTTCATATGGAATATCTTGAGCCACTCAGTATCAACATGGTATACAACACTCAATGTCCAGAAATCCATGATGATCCCAGTGAGGTTTTGCATGAAGAGCCATTCATTGAAGATATTATTGAAGACCCTCCTCATGTCACATCAATAGAGAATATTGATGATTTGGAATGCTTTAAGGATTATTTCAATGATGATGATCACATTTGTACTCCAGATCTACCTCAGGATGAAACCATTACAAATGCTTATAATAAAACTTATGATGAAAATTGTAATGTGCATGATGGCATTCCTACTTGTTCTCCATATAATGATGATAGTTTGGAAGGTTTACTGCCTTGTGACATATTTTATGAAGAATATGAGTATGAAGACTTGGAGGAAAAGTGTATCCTGGAGCATGGTACAAGTGACAAAGACTCCCTTATGTCCGACAAATAAGTTGATGAGGATTCCTGGACATTCATGGAAAATCCAATCTATGACATGTCTAAGGAGGAAAATAATGAACCTTAAACTTTTGATGGTTTTGTTGATAATCATGTTTATGACATATCTAATGGAGGGATTTTTGAGTCTCTTGATGGTTTTATTGAAGATCATATGTATGAGGTTTTTAAAGAAGAGAGCATGGATCTTGTGGCCTTGGTAAATTTTTATATGGAAGAGGAGCATGCGTTTTATCCATATGATCAGTCTGACCCATATATCAATACTGGTAATGAAGACTTGGAGAAGCAATACAGTGAAGAGTCAGAATGGGTGCAACTAATTGAAGATTTTTGTTAGCCACTGTATTCCCATACAAATGTTCCTTATGATTTGGAGCAGTTTCGGGCTTACACACAGAGTTATCAACAAATAATCCCTTTTGATGAGTATGATTATCTACCTCATCATACATATATTTACATCAGTCCTATCCAATCTTGGATAGAAGAAGCCTGCAAGAGGAATTTCTAGCTTGGGAAGCAGTTCGATGACCTTCTCCATGATTATAATCTCCCGTCCAGCCCTCCCATCTTGAAGTTTCATGTAGGTTTGCATTTCTTGAATAATGTTTCCTTTCTTTGGCTGGTAACCAAAGACAAGGAAAAGACCTTTAAAGTTTATCAAATTCTTAGGTGGTTACAATGGATTTTTTTATTTTACCTAAGATATTTAATTTATCTTGCTTAGAGTAGGAAAATAAGCTCCTTAAAGTGAGCATTTACTTTATGTATTTATTTTATCTCTTTTCATCAATTAGTTTTTTGTTCCTTCCAATAAAGAAAATATTAGGTCATTGGATATTTTCACAAAACTTGTGCTACTGAAAGTTTCTTTTTTCAAAGTCAAGATGTTTTTACATGTTATAAGAAACCAGAGATTCTGGTGTTCTCGTATGTTCTCTTGCCTAAAGACCAGATCAAGCACACATCCTACAATTGGAGCCAGATGTTATCCAATAAGTTTCACTTAGGGGATTTTTCAAGTGAGCCACCAAGGAGCGAAACAAATCAATTTTTCTTAATCAATGATAAGGAAGTTCCATGGTTTCATCAAGGCTAGTTGTGGTCCCTTTTTCGCATGTTTACACCCCCTCAGGGGAATGGAAATAAAGGTCATATCATGATGGTCCTTATGTAAAAGTCTTGGCCTTCTTAGGAATTTATCATCAAGGTCATTATCCTTGAATTTTTTTTCCCTCATTAATTATAAACCGCTTTTTTAGGCAACATATAATTTTGAAGTTTTTCACTCAAAATCCTCCAAAGCCAGGATGGTGAAGTTGGTGATTATGCCTTAGGAAGATTATTAAATACTAGGGTTTATTTATTATACCATGCTATTAATAGTCCAAAAATTTCGTGGACATGTGCTAATTCTTTCATAGGATTTTTTAATTTTGAGATTTTTAATAAAATCATTGATAAGCTGTATTTTAATTGTAAAATTTCAAGAGGTCATAAAATTGGGCCTAGGAAGCCAATTTGGTCATGGGAATTCTCATTTTTTAACCCAGATCCCCTACTTAACCCCTAAACCCACTTTTGAGAGTCAAATTAGTAATTTTCAATTATTAATTTTGATTTTCTCTCCAAAATGACTGAGAGGGTCAAATAAATGGAAAAATTGGAGAAAATCCAATTCCTAAATCAAAGGAAGCTTGTCTGAGACATGTCTCTCAGGTGTTAGGGTGGTTGAGGATATTTCTTGGGGAATTTATGTGCATAGAGGATCATCTTCAGTCACTAGGAGATAGGCTCCAACTCACCTCCATCAAAAGGGGGTGTATTCTCCTCATGGAGGGTGCATATTGCCACATGGATGAAGTGGTTTGAGGAGGTAGAGGATTCCCAAACAAAGTGGGATACCTCATGAGAGGTGGAATACTCACCTCCCACTAATTAAAACCTCATCCCACCTTTTCCTTATCCCTCAAAAAAACTTCCTCATTGCGAATTGAGCCCCATTGGGGTTTGAACTGTTTTTTGGCTATAGAAGCTAGGTTTTACTCCTAATTTAGGAGGATGCACTGAACCTTTTCCAATTGTACTCTTGTTTTTTCTTAATTTTTAAATTAAATTGAACGCTTTGGAGGTTAATCTGTGGAATTTTCTTATGAGCTTGCATTTTTGGTGAATTTTGAGGTGAAATCGACTAAATCTTATGCTTTCTTTTTGTCAAATAATGTTGCATCTATATCCATTTTATTTTGAATAAGTATTTTCAGTTGTTAATGTAATTATTTTCATTTCATTATCATAATATTTTAATATCAATAGACTTTATTTGGTTATACTTATGTTCTCTTGCTTTCTGTTGATGAGATTGACCGGATTAACCTCGTTTGTATGAATAATTGTCTACATTTTGCAGGATCATCTTAGGTAGAAGGGATATTGGAGCTAAGTTGAATCCATTTTATTTTTACAACATCAAATTTGTTGTGTTTTACCTATTTGTTTTGCATATCCTTCTTCTCCTTCATTCCATTCAAGCACGAGCTTGAGGATTTGTCTCTCCTTCCTTGAAATTCAATCTTTTTCTTTGTTACCATTTCTTCATGCTTAATAAAATTTAGATACATGAAATTTATATTTTAAATATGATTTTAATTATGCATATATATCAGATCTAGGTTCCTTTTAAAATTTTCATCTCAAACTAGATCCAAAGTAGTCTCTCAAAGTGCCCTTTTCAATAAAAAAATTTACAATTTTCGAGCATTTTGAGTAGTGTAAATTATGTATTTTGTTTTGGTTGATTTATGGAATTATAAAATACTTGTATCAGTGTTTTTTATCATATTTAAAGAAAATGAAAAGGACATACTACTCAAAAATCAAGTTTTGGGTCACTTGGGACACTAAAAAGTCCTTCCTTCATCCCCTTTCTTCATTCTTTTTCTCTCCTTGTAATATTGTAAGCCTTTCAACCCTTTTTCAAGGATCAAAGTGATATTTAATTCATATTTTCATCACATTTTAAAGTTCAATAATAAAAAATCAAGTGGGCTACACAGCGCCCACACTCCATCCTCCCTGGGGGATTCACTGTCACGTCCCCGTCCCTCAACCGGCGAAGAGGACGCGACCAACACATCAACACAACCGGGAAAAATGCCCCATGAACATAAACAGAAATCAAACACTGGAATTAAGCATACACAGATGCATTTATCTTCATTCATACAGCGGAAGCACACATACTCATAAACCAGCATTCAACAAGTTCATTATAGTTCATTTAACATCAATATAAATTACAGAGATGCAGTAAACAACAATACTTATCTGTTAATGAAGAATCCACCCGCAACCAGCTACGTCGATGCAACGTTCCACCCAACCATAGGCCAACTTGCTCATCTATCTCTCAGCAACACTGCCACCCCTGAGCTGGGCATGATTCCTCCGGACTAAGGGTCAATTGCAGGCTTACACATAGCCAAGGGGACACATAACAGCCAAGCCAACACTGCTGGGTTTTACAGGATTTCCACAGACAAGCCAAGCCAGCACAGTCCAAGGTTCAACCACTGCATACCAGCAGCCAAACAATCCCTTCACAGCTCTGTGAAGAAGTCATAACAACCAGTGACAGTCCCCAAACAAAAGGTGAGGCACCACTCCAGCCTACAAGGCAACCCAGAGTGGGTTTTGGCCCTAATCGTGGCCAAAACAACTCAGCTGCAACCCAAAACAGGGTACCTCAGCAGCCACGACTCCCAATGGATGATGGAAACAATCCCCTGTCCACAATACGAAAAACTCAGCCAGCATCCATGGGAAATTCAGACGCAGACCACAGTAGGAAAAATGGCTCACTACGAATTGGGCACTACGGCCAACCAAAAAACGTGGAGAAGAAAAAAATGGGAATCAATCCCTCTTCGTGAGAATGCACAGAAATGGAGAGGACGCGAATTTGCAGTCAGCGGGTGCTCAGCCACTCGTGGAGAGGAACAAAATGCCTGCGTGAGACCAAATTCGTCCAAAACCTGTGCGTGAGGAACCAACAGACCCGAAATCATGGTGAGTGTGTAAAACCGACCAGGGAAGAGTGCGTGAGGGAGAAGAATGGGCAGACGTGGGTGGAGTGTGGATGTGGGTATGGAGCTAACAGCCCTGCCACCCCACTCCCAAAGGAAATAACTGCCCTCAACCACTCAGCCATATCTCCTCAACCACCAGCTCTGAAGCATTAAAGAGGTTGACAAGGTTGGGTGAGACAAAAAGGTGGCAAATCAACAAGGTAATAAAACATGGGTTTTTCCCCCATAACCAAGGTTTGACATCCCCCACCCCTTATCCTTCGGAACCATGCCCTTTTCATTCAACGTTGCACTGCCGTAGCTGGTTGTGGTTTATTTTAATTGATGTGCGGGTTTACATGATGCCGAATTATAATGTGCCGGATAGCACGACATACCATCGGCAATTACCTCTATTGCCGAAACATACACAACAAAATCGATGGTGGGGCCTTTGCCTTTAGCTCCTCACCATGATTATTTACATTATATACATCATGCAAACGGGGTCGAAACCCGGGGATGTGACATTCCCCTCCCCCTTGGAATAACACCGTCCTCGGTGTTCCAATACATATATACAATACATGTACAATTGCACATCAAAATTTCAAAATTGCAGATCTATCCCACGTTCAGTCATCTACTTTGAACGTTCAAGACCAAGCCTTTTGGCTTCCATGGACTTTTCCTGCTGGTTCTCAGCTTCTTGCTGATCCCGAAGTTTAGGAACTTTGCGGCTATTGCCCTCATCATGTTCCCTCATTGGACAGTCCCGGCGTAAATGATGTCCTCCGCATCTCCAGCATCTCACTGGCTGCTTCATCTTTACCTGCTCAATTTCCCTTGAGTCTTCATGCCTGGACCATTTCTTATCGGGTCGCTTGGACGAATGTCCCATTGCTGATCCACCTTCCTTTCCTTTGCCGATTTCTCCCAGAAGGCTTTTCACCTCCCTTTGCAAACCAATAGAGTCTTGCAAAAACTGGTGGTTCATTTCACTCTGCCTTTTCTGTATCCTGAGCATCTCCCCAAGATTCTCTTGGGTCTTGGCATTCACTTGAAGGAGACTTCCAGCCAAGTCCAACAACTTTTGATCTGCTGCCATAATCAACGTGCACCACCTGGTTTCACTTTTCTCACCTGTGGAATGCAC